>JAOBAY020070570.1:0-20695 GCA_025331085.2 Zoanthus sociatus | reverse complement strand
ATTTCACACTAATAACTGATCATCAGCCGCAGACACACATTTTTCATCCTCACAAATTAATACCAGCAACAGCTGCAGCTAGGCTCCAGCGTTGGGCTATTTTCCTGAGTGGATATCAGTATACAATAATGTACAAGAACATCAAGTGTCGTGGTAATGCAGATGGACTTTCGCGATTACCCCTTTCGAAAACTGTTGAAGAAGACAGTGAACGTGATGTAGTTCCATGTTCACATGTTCCATGTGAGCCAAATAGAGGCTTTGCCAGTGTCAGCAAAGCAGATTAGAAAAGAAATTTTTAGAGATCCAGTGCTCACTAAAGTGCTAGATGCAACAATGAATGGCTGGTCATCTAAACAAGATATGGCTAGTGAGCTCCAACCATACTGGAATAACAAAAATGAACTTTCTGTTCACGAAGGATATCTACTTTGGGGATTTAGAGTTGTTATTCCTCAAAAATTAAGATCCCGAGTCTTAGACCAACTACACGAAGGGCACATTGGTGTAGTTAAGATGAAAGGTTTAGCCCGTGATCATTCCTGGTGGCCAGGTATTGGTAAGAATATTGAGGGCGTAGCAAAGTCCTGTGAAGGGTGCCAAGAAGTGCAGAAGTCACCAAAAGTAGCACCATTACATTGTTGGAAATTTCGAAGGCACCCATGGCAGCGTATTCATATAGACTTCGCCGGCTCCTTTCAGCAGAAAATGTTTTTAGTTATTATGTTCGCGCATTCAAAGTGGCCTGAGGCTTTTATTATGAGTTCAGCCACAGCTGAGAAAACCGAAAGTGTGCTGTGATTCCAGTTTGCAAGATTTGGAGTTCCAGAACAGATTGTGAGTGATAATGGACCTCAATTTGTCTCGAAATAGTTTGAGAGATTTACTGAAGCAACTGGTATTCGCCGCATCACAAGTGCTCCCTATCACCCTTCAACTGACGGGTTGGCAGAAAGGTTTGTCCAGACCTTTAAGAAATGCATTTCTTCGTTCAAGGAAAACATCCATTACATATGAGGCTAGATAACTTCTTCCTGGCATATCGCAATGCGCCTCATGGAACCACCTGCTGTCATGTTGATGAGTCATAGACTGAGGTCAAGGCATTCACGCCTGTTGTATTGCTCAGCCTCATCAAGGCTAGCATCAAGCTCAGTGGTTTTACAAGTTTAGTCTTGCAGCCTCAGTTTTGAGAGCTGAACTTTCTATCATCAAGAACTCGTTGTCTCTTTCAAGGTCATCATCATACTGTTGACTTATAAAAGCCATTGCTTTCTTCATCGAGTCGATTGCTTCTTTCAACTGAGCTAGATATCCATTTCTAAATTCGCTAAATTTTTTGTCCAAAAGTTTCTCCATCGAATCTTTTGTCAAAGACATGTTTAGAAACGTAAAAAGAAAATTGACATACACGATACAAAAACTATATAAAAACATTAAAAAAAAGACGTTTCGATTCTCGCATCACAGAAAATGGATGCCATCATTGTCCAAGGACATGCGTGTCCCAGCATTTCTTCGTTCAAGAAAAACATTCCAGTACAGATGAAGCTAGATAACTTCTTCCTGGCATATCGCAACGCGCCTCATGGAACCACTGGTCAATCACCTACTGTCATGTAGATGGGTCATAAACTGAGGTCACGGCTAGAAATTCTTAAATCTGATGTGCGACAAACTGTTCAGAAGAAACAGGACAAGATAACCGTGAGAAGGAAGGGAAGAGAGAAAAACTTCAAAGTAGGAGGAACAGTTATGGCAAGGAACTAGGGCGGAGGTCAAAAGTGGAAGGCCGGTGTGGTAGTTAAACAGACAGATCCAGTTTCGTATCAAGTGAAAGTTAGAGATTTGTTGAGGCGCAAACATGTTGATCAGATGCATGAAACTGGTCTTCAAGTTGATGATGACAAGACCCCAGAACCAGAGTTTGCATCTTCTGTTATTGCTGCTGTGACTTTAGAGCCACATGGAGCTGCTGGTGGAGTAGCTAGACCAACGGTGCAGTCATAGCAACCTGATCCTACTCCACCCGATGTTCCTGTAAATGACCCAGTACCAGCAACTACGCCTGGAAGAAGACGATACCCCATGCGGAGTAACAGACCTTCTCCTGATCGTCTTGATCTGTGACACTTGAACATCAGACCTTGAATTATGCGAAAATCTTAGGAGGGAGGAGATGTTAAATATTAACAAACCTGTGCATATAGCTTGCGCATGCGCAATAATAAAGTTAGTTCTGTTATGGATGCCATGTGAGTTGTGTTGTGTCTCTAGTGTTTAGTAGCTGTTCTTTGTAAGATAAAACATATATATTCACTTAATTTATAATATTAATTCATATGGCTGAAGATGATGTTAAGTAACATCGAAACATGTCCCATTATAGTTACAAGAGTCATTTTGTGTATATGTACATCTTAGTATCAACTCTTATTTGTATTAACACAGGTCTGATACTTAACTTATGATCTACATAACGATCTGTAAACGAACAATATCTGGTCAAAATAACGATTTGAACATTCGAGACCATCAATTTTTTGATCAGTCATGTTACAAGTTATAGAGAAAATGTCTAAACTAATATTCGTTTGGTAATATGACCGTTCATATTGCCAAACGTCCATATAGAATCGTTTGAGGAATAGAATCATACAGCAAAATACGATTATCGGACATATCGAGCGAGCAGATGCGAGACGTATGTTCAGCGGGAACAGACAAGAACTTAACCAATGACTTGGCTCCCCATGCGAGTCTGTAGCTCAGTGGGCAGAGAATCTGACCGGTAATCAGAAGGTTGCAGGTTCAATTCCCATCAGTGACTGAGCAGTTTCTTAGCATTCAACTTGAAGAACGCTTTCTTTCTAACTTATAACCAAGTTGCAAACTTCTATGGAATGACCGGTCATGTTTTAGAAATTAAAATTAATTCAAGTACTGGAACTGCTTACCATCCTAGCAGCATTGGCACTATGAACTTCGTTCCATATTGTGTCACCATCCACCTGAATTAGCAGCACAAAAGAACTTTTCACACTTCACAATGTTAAAATGTATACTCTAAAGAAAGTGCGAACATATGAGATAATGGAGAGTAGATAAGATTGTTTTTTGATATGCTAGGAGTTTTGAAGAACTGGTAGAGTATTTCAAATTGACATTGGAAGCAGCGTAGATACAGCTGTGTAATTTAGTAGCCATAGCAACGAGGTACGGCGACGCCAACGACACAGAACAATAGTAAATACAATAACTGCACATTGGAATTAATCGAGCTCGGCACCTCCAAGTAGTTATCGCTAAAATTAGAACGTGAAAAGATCTTTTTTGGAGTTCTTTGGACTACAAAGGCGTAACAAAAGATACGTTCTTAGTATTTATAGCTTCATGGAGAAACACTGAATCGCTTTCTGCTCACAAATTTTAAGGTGTACAAAACAAAACCTACATGAACAGCACAAAGAACTAAAGAGTAAAGCCGGAAATGTCTTTTTTGAACCGCTATCGTTGGCGTTTCCGACCTTGTTATTAAAGGTCCCTAATGTGCAAAAAAAAACTCCAGACGGCACTCCAGACACATGAAAGTTACCAACGAAATAATCTTACCCCCATCCCTCCACACTGCAATGTGTTGAAACATTTCAATGTAGTTACTTGTCCTGAAAAAAAAAGGAAAAACATTATTTTTGTGTGAGATCAACGATATTATTACAAAAGGAGTGAAAGAAAGCTAACAGGAAAACACAGCACAAAAGTAAAGAAATCACAGTTCTTTTTTATCTTACCATCTTCTGTTTTCGTTCTACACTGTGTGCTACCGCCAAACAACATCGTGTGCTGTTCACTGGAGAGGCAAAAGAAAATAACTGACGCCGGTTGTACAAAATGTGCAAGACATAAAACATAAAATAAGGGAAGAAAAGAATGAAACATAACGCTTGTGGGATTTGACTGAGAAGCAAAAATGTACTGATTAAGTTTAGAACACGTATGTTAATTGTTACTAGCATCCCTACTACACTTAAAATAGAAGTACATTCAACGAGCAGACGTTAAAGCCAGTATGAAGGGTTACAACTGCGCAAAAACTTTGGTTTGACGCAAATTTTAAGACGTGCGTCACAGAATAAATGGCCGGCTTGTTTCCCTGGGTCTGAAAAAAAAGCTAAAATGTAAAACCGTGCCTGTATTCAAACGCTTGACAAAGCTAACCATGCGATCTTAAATATATAGTTTATCTACCTTGGTATTCTTTTTGTTTGTTTGCAATAATTAGAGGGAAATAAACACTTTTCAGTGGTCATGAACCTGGTTATTGTACTGCTAATTTGCAGTACATGACGACTAAAGCGGCCAAAACAGCTGTTCATGAATACTAGCATTTAGGTTCACTATTTTTACGGTAGTTTTAAGGTTTAAAGCCCACAGCCAACGTGACCATGGTGCCCAGAATAGTGCCGGCTTCAAGGTAGTTAGCAAAGTGAGCAGCAATTCATAAACAAAATGTAGAAAAATCTCGATTTGATCAGTTTGCTCCCTTTAACCAGCAATGCAGTGCGTTGCAAACAGATAAGCTCTTTCACTGTTTTCTTCCTATCGAATTGGATAGTATAGCACAATTATTGATACCACCACACTTTCTTCTTACCTATGAACGGTTAATATTTCTTTTAGAGTTGCTTTCCTCGGACGAACTCTCTGCTTTAAAAGTAAAAATATAATATGTTAGACTGTGCAGAATTAGATGCTGTAAGCGCTATAAGAAGCCTACTCCTTTTTTTAAAACATCCGCTTCAATAAAGTTACAATTTATAATCACCTACGTAACTAATAATTTTACTTTGGCTCTTCAACTGTTCATATAGGATCAGTTATTTTTAGTGTTCATCTGATATTTTTATTTCACATATACTGCTCAGAAGTTATGTTCTATTAAAAACTAAAACATTACATGAGAATTTAAGATTAAGTAATAAAATTTAAAAAACTCCTTTTAATTAGTATTGTATTCATCAGTTTCTTTTAAACAAAACGTCCATTATAAATATCCTAAACAACATCTATATATTAGTTGGATGCTCAGAAAAAAAAAAATTCTGAGTCACTGACGGGAATCAAACCCTCTTTCTTTCTAACTTTATAACCGAGTTGCATACTTCCATATATCATCATTTGAGTAATCTATACATTAGTTTTGTAAGAGATACTTGCATCACATCGATTTACAACTCCTCTTTCTTGCAAGCGTGCCCAAATGCTCTGAAGTCTTCCAGGATGCTCTGGATGGCTGGTCACATTTCCGCATGTGCACTGATGCTTAAGCATTAACGTATCGTACACGAGGCCAGTTGAGAATCCCGAGCTGGATTTGGGTCCACCTGTGATAAACAAACACAAGTAGCCCAATCAATCAATCAATTCCAATTTTTATCCGAGCTTATCCTCATAGAAGGGAATGGCCGGATTTACCCCACTCTGGCGGCAATCTCTCCTACTCCCACTCTCCATCTCGTTCGATTCATTGCATCCTCCTTCCTCAAACCAACACCCTTGCTCTCCTTCTCCACTAGCATTTTTCAAGTCTTCCTCGGTCGTCCTCACTTCCTCTTTCCTTTCACTTCAAACTCCAACGCTTTTCTCAAAACATGCCCACCATCTCTCCTTAACACATGCTCGTACCACCTCACTCCATTCGCCAGTGTAAAATTTACATTTGTAAAATCTACATTTTTATCACTACATTGTTTCTTTAGAAACACCGACACAGTTCACACTAGTTTACCGCTAGTTATTTTCTCATTGTAACATAAAAATCGCGAGACAAACAAATAAATATATTTCTATTGTTCATATGGAGCCATTAACAAGAAAAGATGCTGCTGGAACCCTGCAGCAATGCTGCAAAAATATATTGTTTTCAGTCTTAGGGGACAGCACTAAGGGACCACTTTCGTGTTAACAGTCACACATGCAAAGTCTGCAAAGAGTTTTTAACAACTACCCTTCTTTGCACTCCTGTTTAGTATTAACATCAAGAAATGCTGGATGTCCAAGACTTTCTTCAACCCATTCTTTCTTTAACAGAAAATAAAATTATTACTACAAAAACCAATTAAGACATTTAAGAAGTGTAAAGAATATTTAGAGCATATTGGGAAGGTAGTGCAAGACACATAACTGCTATAACTGGGGCTTCGCTTTTATACTACGCTGAAAAATTCAGAAATCGTTTGCGAGAGTAAAAATATTGCCTGCTCTGAAAATTTAATTGGCAGAAACATTTTCCAGTGTTAATTATCAAATTTACGCAGACTATGCATGCACTTTAGGATGAGAGCAATTTTTGACTGACTGGTACTACTGTAAAACGAAAGCCATTTTATAAACACTTCTATAACCCCATTTTTTATTACCCCAAAAGAAAGTAAATATTGGATTACATTAGGACAATAACCAAATAGCAAGTACTCAAAATAATATAAAACTAATAAAGTCCGAACTTAAAACATATAAATCAGAATTCTTTAACTACAAACCCAAACCTCACTTCAGAAACAGAAATATTAGAATATACAATTTATAAAACTAAAGATACTCATTTCACAAGATTTCCAAAGATTAAATTGTGGACACATAAAATACAAAATGAACTCAAAAATAAAATCCAAAACAAAATGCAGCAAAACAAATAAATCATTGCTATCTAATGCAATGCTACGTAATTTCAAAAACACTTGTAAATTAAAGGTTAGACAACAGTCTTGTAAGCAGGTTGTAACTTAATTACGTTCTCTAGGAGAATGCATCCTATTCTGGTTTTGCAACTTACCGACGATTGGAGACGAATGTGCCCTTGACAAAGGTCGGTGACCAATAAGAGCACCAGGGGAAGAAGATCCAGCCAATGAAGCTGCTGCTAGTTCTGCTTGTCGGATTTGTAGTAACTGCTGGTGTTGGAGTGAATGAGGTGCTTGTACCATCTGATCCTGCTGTTTCAGTTGCTGAATCAACCGAAGTTCTTGAATTTCTCTTTCTTTGAGACTTTGAGTTATTGGAGGAGAAGGGGTTTCCTCTTCTCGTTCTATCTGTCTTTGTCGTCCCCTTTCTCTTTCCCACTCAAGTTCTCTTTCTCTTTCTCTCTCTTTTTCTCTTAATCTTTCCCATTCTCTTTCTCTCTCTATCTCTCGTTCACGCTCTCTTTCTTGCTCTTTCTCTCTCTCTCTTGCCTGCTGTAATAACTGTTGCTGCTGCAAGTGCATAAAGTACTCCTTTAAATTTTGCTGCTGCTCTTTTTGTTGCATTAATTGTTGTATATGTTCCTTCAGCACAGCTGTTGCTGAATGAGACTCTTTTGGCATCTGTTTTTGCTGAATCTGCTGTTGATGAAATAAAAGTTCTTGCTGCAACTGTTGAATATACTGTAACTGTTGCTTTTGTTGCTCCTGCTGCTGAAGGAACATCAAGTGCTGTTGTTGCAACAGTTGTTGATTCTGTTTTTGTTTTAAATGCTGAAGTTGGACATTATTTGAAATTGAAACTGATGGTGCTGACAGGGTCTGTCTTAAAGGACGGTGTGGCTTTAACTGTTCAACATTAGTAGCCTGAACTGAGGCTTGTGAAGAGCCTGCGACTAGGGCCGAACCTCTGGGAAGGCTGTTACTCTGGCGGGATGTTGCATTTAAAGTGGGAGGGCTTGTACTTGTTCGTGATATGACCGAGTTCATCTTTAAATGTGAAGGAAATCCCCTGTTTTGCATCTGTGCTTCAGCCTGTGCGAGAGCTAAAGCTTTTAGTTGTGCCTGACGTTGGGCAACAGCTGATAAATTGTTCTCGTCTTCTTCTTCAATACCATCCGACAATGCCTGATTTAAGTACTTATTTCTAAGTTCCATTTGTGCATTTTTATTTGGTATTCCACAAAGTCCTTGAGATGATGCAACTGACTGATGATTAGCAACTGGACTTGTGAAGAAAAAGCGACTATGGTATGGATGTTCTCCACCAGTGTGCATTCGCGGGATAGCTTGGAGGTTTGGAAGACTATGACCAAGTCCGGAACCTGGTCCTGGGCACCCTCCAACTGGGGATGAATTCTGTGAAGCATCAAAGCTAGTTAAAAGCTAAGGAACTCTTATTGCAGGGAAATGTTAAGTAAAATGGTACTTTACATAAAGCAAAAGGTGTAAGTAGGATGCTTTTAAAAACGTTCATAAAAAAAATTTGGTTAGTGCGTGCATTTTTGGTCAACAAGTGTGTCTTCATAACGTTATGAACTTACAAAATGTAAAAATTCCAAATGGCTAAAAAAATATAATAATAATAATAATAATATCTTTTCCTAGCTCTGGCCTTGCAATGGAAGCCTCCTTGTAGACCTCTAAAAGCAGAGAAGCAGGGGAATCGGGGGTAGGTCCATCTTATGCATTTTTGTTTCAATGGACAAAATGCACGAATGACAGGTAATTATTTAAGAACAGCGTTAATTTGGTTAAAACAATGGAGCCGTAGGTTGGTACGTGAAAAACGATGAAACCGATGACAAAATTTATTTATTCTAGGTTAAAACATTTCGCTTACATTGCAACTAACCCTTTTTCTTGTTTTTGTATCAAATTATTCATGACGACTTCAGCACGGATAAAACTGGTCTTTTTAAAATGGTAATATCTGCAGAGCATCGAATCACGGGCACGTCATTCTTTTGTTATGTTTATTGTTCTGATTGGTTCTTAGCATAGTGAGAAATACATTTTTTATCACAGTACATCACTTTGATATATTTTGAGTGAGATTCAGACGATTGGAATTTGAAATTGAAATTTTGTGAAAATGTTTAGGAACTACTGCATTGGAGATATTTTAGTAGCTGTGGATGATGAGGGCGTATGGGCCATGTGTGTGTGGTTATTGATAAAGGCTATAAGAATATTACAGTTACTACATTTCCTCCATTGCCGCACGTTCATAACAGAACGATCGACAATGAAAATGTTTGCATAAATTATCTCACCCCCACTAACGGTGGTTGTTAAAAGACCACTTTCATCCGTACCGAAGTTATAATGAATCATACAATATTAGACACTTTTGCAAAAACGTTTTAGATTTTGGTCCAATCTTCCTATTTCGTTATTACTTTGAAATTCGAAAAGTTTCCTCCATCTTGGTTCATGGGGGCGTCCTAAAGCCGACTGGGAAAAGCCGCAAATGATGTCAATGTCAAATTATGACGGTGTAATTTTAAGCAAAAACATTGCCTGAAAACTTTTAGTTTTAGTTACTGACATAATTCGACAAGTTCATTTAGATATTCATCGTTATATGCCTTAACGTTTTATTTTTGGTTAAATTTAGAACTGACGTCATTCACGGATATTACCCATGAACCAAGATGGAGGAAACTTTTCAAAGTACTAAAAAAAGTATCATTTGACCAAGAACAAAAACGTTTTTGCAAAACTGCTTAAGATTGAATAATAAATAGTTTAAAACAAAATCAAGAAAAAGGTTAGCTTCTACGATCATTTAGCTATTTATTTTGATTTTTCTCTTCGTATTTTGTCCTCTTACTATCTAGATACTATTCTTTTTCTAAAAACACATCTTAATTAGTTCAACATCTATAGCTCTGCAATCTATAATCAGTTTATACTAGTTTGAACAATGTAGCTATCTAACCAGATAACTTCTAGTTACTTACACAGCTCGTGTTCTATTTCCCAGTAATCATAGAAAATATCTTAACTATACATTACAGGAGCTGAAAACGAAGTATTAAAAAGAATATATCTCAGAGTAAAGATAGATCTGACAAAAAAAACCTATCATTACTAAAATAGAAAATACAAAGTTATCTTTTGTTTTTTACAGGCTTGTTTTAAACATTTCAAAAAGAATCTTAAGAATTAGGTTTTAAAACATAATATAAAGTAACCTTAACACTTCAATGTTGTTCTACAAACCTCACAATGTGGAGAGGCAGATAGTGATGGTGAGCAAGGATTTGAATCAACCGAGGGTTCATTTCCAGATGGCTCAACTGTTAATAAAGAAACAAATGAACTGATCTCTACTGAGAAAACACAACCTGGTTGTCATTATGTTTATTATTGCAAACAACTAGTTAATCTTTGTTTGTGCGATTCCTTACCATAAGAGCAAGTTACTGTTTTCAGTTAGCAGTTTTCTTCTTTTTCTATGTTAAAGAAACGAAGAAGAAAAGAAAATCCTGGCACTGGAGACCAAGGAAGCAGAATCTTATCCTTATAAACTGGTAATTGTTATTTGTATAACTTGACTGCTTTTATCTATATGTATTATACAAAGATAAACAGTAAAAAAGAAATAGCTGTCATGATAGTAACAAGAGACCATAAGCTTACCATTTATGCGAGGTTGGCTGGTCTCTAGGATACCTAGTACATGTAGATTAAAAAACCTGTCAGATATGCACAAAAGAGTTGAAACCAAAATAATAGAATTAAAAGTTTCACTTAAAGCCTTGTTCACTTTGGTATTTTATAATCTCAAACAACGCACTATAAAAACATTTTAGTGAAGGATATCAAGTCACCAAACAAATGCATAACTGCCATATTTGTTTCTTGCATACATGTATTAGATATTCCTAAAAAGAAAATAGAGGATCCTGAAGGGTTAAAATGGGTACCTGACTTGTCTGTTTTAAACTGGGAAAAGGGATTAAAGTCACTATAGTGGGGGAAAAAAACAAAAAATGGGAAAAAAAAAATTACAATTGAAAACTATAGTGATTCTACAAAACGTTACAGAACACATGAACAGAACTATGCTCTAAAACTGTTTCAAAATCAACCCTGGACTTCCACATTACCAGGATTGGATTTAGTTTTAAAAAGTCTGGGAAATTTTGAAATAGAAAATGGATTTGGATAAACACTGGAATGGATAAAAATATGGGATCGAAGCAGTCTAATTTTAGGATTCTCACAATGATATACACATCTGACACTTCAAAACTAATCTTTAGAGAAATTGTACTGTCTACAATAATATCATAATTAACAAAACTCACTTGTGAGGCTTCTGTGAAGACGATTACCATTTGCTCTATCACGTCTCCGAGGTAAAAGGGGACTTCCAATACTTCTGTGTTCAGTAACTTTAGCTTTTAATCTGGATTTTACCTTAAGGTTAGGTTCAGATGCTGAAAATAAAAAACAGTAAGATTAACTTAAAACACGATGAATAATAATTTATTTGTTGATTCTCATATTTTTTCAACCTATAAGTCTTGATTTTGTTCTTCAGTAGTGTAACATATTGTGGCTCCCTGGAGTGTGCCACATGTGATGCATTGGCAGTGCTTTTCTGAGTAGTCTATTTTTGATTTGCGGAAGTTCTCTGAACAGTAGTTAAGCGTGATATTATTATTCTGAAGACCTTACATCTTTTAACAAGGACCAGATTTTAAAGCACATGAGTTTAACTGGTCAGCTAAAGGAGTTTGATAGAACAAAGGAATCGTTGGAAGCGTACACTGATCGACTTGAAAGTTTCATAAATCTAATAAAATGAAAGAGGAAAACAAAGTTGCAGCCTTGTTGACAGTTATTGGTCCGGAGACCTATGGAATTTTCAGGAACATGTTAAAACCGGAAAAATCGATTTCATATCGAATCTAAAATGGTCCCCAGTTCGATCCCGGCTCTGCCGAGATTTGAATATTTGTGTGACCTTCTTTTCTGCCAAAGCTAACTCAGCTTTCCATCCTTCCAGGATAAGTAAACGAGTACCAGTATATGCTGGGAGCTAACCTGTGATGGATTAGAGTGCCGTCCACAGGGAATTAAAGACTCTTGTCTGCTAAACATTACAAAACCAGAGATATGCACCGGCTCCATGGGCTACCTGGGTCGTAAAGGATTTAGCTTTAACTTGGAGATTGCACAGTATCAATGGAATGGCAGAAAAAACGTCAACGCACGGAGCTCAACGATTCAAGACCATTTGATCAACTGAACAACTCAAGCTTAGAATGTTAATCCGCTTACAAAAATGTTCAGACATCCAAGGAAACCAGTACAAGCAATTGTGGAAGGTATGATACATATTGTTATTGTTGTGAAGACATCGGGTATCATGGTAACAATTGTAAATACAAAAAAAGGTCTAAAAATTGTGGGAATCAGGGCCATCTCAGAAAAGTTTGCACAGCTAAGGATACAAAATATGTTAAGGTTTCTGGTAGAAACAATGTGACTGCTGATTCTCTGGGTTTCTTTTCTATTCAAAAACAGGACAGTGTCATTGTCACATAGAGGTGATAATGGAGCTTCTTTGACAGTTATTCCTAAGAAAATGTTCAAAGAGAATTGAGCTGAAACAAAAAGAACCAGCAATCCATTGAAAATGCTACCCTTAAGTGGAAAAACCAACGTACTTGTGAAGTATTGGATTGTTGGCAAAGTTGATAGAAAAACAGCTATTTTGAAGTGCAGGTAGCTTAGTTTTTTAAAACTGAACTGATGGGAACTATTTAGTATTCGACTTCAGTTATTTAAGTGTAATTTCTTACAAGCGAGGGTTCAGTTTATAGGACATGATCGATACTAAAGGTGTTCACCCTTCCAGCGAATATGAGAATTATTGTAGAAGCCCCTGCTCCTTCTAATGCAGTGAATCACTGTCCTTTCTCGGAATGCTACAGCACTATGGCAAATTTTTACCAAATCTCTCAACATTTGGTAATGTATGGATTTTGGTTTCGGATTATATGGATTTTGCTGAGAAGGATGGTGTGTTCTTTTTTGTAGTAGTAAACACCCACTCAATATGACCAGAGCTATTTGCAATTACATCAACTACTGCCACTGAAATGTTAACACGGATTATTTGCACCCTTTGGGCTTCCAGAGGAGACGGTATCAGATAATGGCCCTCAGCTTATTTCTAAGGAAATTGAACAATTCATAAAACATGAAGTTCAGCAAACATGGGATCCCTGCTGTCATCCAGCATCAAATGGGAAGCAGTACAATGTGTTCAAACACTGAAGCAAGCCTTGATGACCAGTAGTTAAGAAGAAGAGAATTACTTCAGCAGCATTAATCCAGTTTTCTTTTCTCATACAGAAACATCCCTCACACGGTTATTGGCCACAGCCCTAATGAACTGTTCCTGAAGAGAATGTCCTGCAATCAACTGTTTTTGCTTAAACCAAATCTAGCTTGGCATGTTGACAAACGGCAGATGCAAGAGAAACAATGGCATGATGGTAAACAGTCCAAGATGTGACAGTTCCTCATGGGAAACAAGGTTCTCGTGCAAAAGTTTCAAATCAAAGAAATGTGAAACCAGGGTACTCTGGTAATGCATATAAGAAACCTTGCTTACCAAATAAGGATTGGAAAGCAAATGAACCGTGTTTAATTAGATCATATCCTCTAAACTGGTAACTCCTGGACACACCTTTTACCCTCGCTCCTGAAGATATAGGCATTTCACCTGTGGCTCCAGAGACAGATACCCAAATTCCTATGCCAACAGAACCTGTAGCTGTTCCTCCAACAGGGCCTCTAAACAATCATCCTCAACAGAACTGCAGGAACCAGAGTGAGGTATGGTTACAGACACACATCCTCGACTCCAGTGGCGATTATATGGTTGGACTTATGAACAGTTGTGCTTGGAAGCATTTTAGAAGTTATTTTTCTTATTAATTTAAACTTTATTATTGATTAGTTTTTGAAATGTTGGAAATCTGTGTGTAATGTTTAGGTGCAACTTTTTCTGATTAGTCTAGTATTGATTTATGGAAGTTCTCTGAACAGTAGTTAAGCATGATGTAGATTTGTAAAGTTTAAAAATTCAACTGAGGCCAAGAGCACCTGTAAAAATTCCAAGATTGACTCAACAGATTTTGAGAATTTTTTGAGCTTTTGCCAATCTATACAGCATCTTCAAGGAATAAGAAAAAGCAGAGCAGAGTTCTAAAAAGAAGCTAAATGGTCAACTGTAAAAAAGATCTGAATATAATATTCTTATCTTATTTTAACTAAAAATTTTGTGGTATGAAAATTTTATAATTATGTTTTTCATCAGTAGCTCTAGGCCTCAACTGAATGTTTAACCATTACATTTCTTACACTAGAATTGATTATATCACCATTTATACTGACAGTTGTCAGAAAGTAGATTAAGGTCTTAAATCAGTTCTAGTTTCTTATGGCAGTGTGGAAATAAAAACAAACTTTTTATAATCTTGGAAAAGAATGATGATATTTATAAGTTGTCAAAATTCTACTGTCCTTGTTACAATTGTCCCAAACTAAAGCCAACAAAAGATCCAGAAACATAATTTTGACCCCTTTTGACCTCTGGCCGACTTTTGCCGCTGTTGTTCACTTATAAAGCTTTCCCCACTGGGACGTCACACCACTGCTCTGCTCACAAACTTAACTCACACAAATAAACAAAAAGAAAGCCAAATGCCGAAACTTTTAACGAAATTTTAAGTTGTAAAACTTTTAAAAATGGTCAAATTTGTACCAATCAAACTTTTTTCCCTCTTGACCAATGGTGAACAATGTGACTCAAAGATTATGCATTACAACTTCAAGCTGTGGGAATCTATGTTTGGTAAACCTTGCACAATTATTTCACTTTCTAACAAAGAAAACAGAAAAAAAACAATGATTTTACAGCATATTAACCACAAATCTTTTAAAAGCAAACAAATTGAAAAAAACCAACCTGTTTTTCGTAAAGGAAAATGGTTGATATCCTGTTGGGCTCCCAAGGGCCCAAGAACTTCTGATTCTCTATCTAAATGCTGATTCCTTTCAAAAAAATGATTTTATTATAAACTAATTATCATTTATTAATTTAAGAAATAATATAATTTTTCTTAATGCCTGCTTCACAGCTTGAATACCAAGATGAATATTAGGGAGAATTCAAGAGCAGATCAGATCAGTGATCACCTACTTGAGAATTCTCACAAACTTTGCTTAGGTTTTCATCAGGCTATGAAGACACGAAAAATAAAACATACATATTGTTTTATCTTTTGATAAAATTATCATTTTCCAACTTAACAAGGAAAAGGTGATATAAGAAGCATGTATGTAGAGTTCTATTTCGTTAATTAAACTGTAATTTCTCAAAAGCTGGAGACAGCCAATCATATTGCTCACATCATTTCTGAAATTCCCAGCACAATGAACACACACTTGCTGACCAATCAAAATGCACGTTCTATCCAAATTATTGCATTCAACGAAGAAGAACACAACCTAATATTGTGCAGGGCAACTGAAATTGAGAATTTTTGTTCTTACAAATGGCCCCTCACAGCAATTTTTTGCAGGGGAAACGCAATACAAGACATGTGCGATTGAACTCAGTGTGTCAATATTTTTCACAGCTATTTAGGGCTTGAAGTTGCTTCAGCCATGATTTTGTCTCACAGCTGTGTTTAGCAAAGAAAACTGAACTGGATTAAACCCGAATTGGATTCTATTGATGTACATAGAACAATACACTTTTATGCAATTTAACTGTTGTTTTAACAACTTACAGAGTTACTTAGCTCGACGATGGCAAACAACCATGATTTCTAGTCAAATAATGAAAAACTTGAGTTATGATACTTGGGAATCTCTGTTAATAAAGTCGTGTACTTACAACAAACAGGAAATGTGAGACAGTTAACAAATCTATGTCTCGTACAGTATATATAGTTCTCAAAGATCCTCTTTAGTTTAACCAATATCATTTAGGCAGCCTTAACCTTCCCTGTCTATTTTGGTTGACCCACTTTGTACTTTCCTTGTGAATTCCATTCAAAGGGCCTGCCTGGTTACGTTTGATGCAGCCTTTCATAGAGTGTGACCTATCCATCCCCCAACAAATGTTGGACAAGCTTTTATTTTAAAAATCAGCTTATATTAATATCTTATCTTACATAAACTTTGGCTTAATGATTTATTAAATAAATATGTAAATGCTTTTTTGAGACGCCAATATTTTGTGGAACTGTCATTCTATGCTTTTTAATTGCCTGACATGAGCAATCACTTAATAGCTACTGCTTTCTTTGCCAACAGCAGTAAGCCAACACTTGTGCAGTAGTAGTTATGGAGGTGTTTTTTTTATGTTATAAGAATTGAGAAAAATAAAAATAAAAAAAACTATTCAATTTAAAATTACGAGAAAATTGCAATACAAAATCAAATACAAACATTAAATATTTTTGAGACAGTATAATACCACAAAATATTGACAGCATTGTTAGTAAAAATTATCACTTTTTGGGCTTCCTTCGTTACGATGTGAATCTGCCCAATGAGGAATACTATTTCTTCCAACTAGCTATCAATATTTTGTGGTAAGGCAGTTTTAAATTGGCAATTAGTTTATAACGCTGGAAATGCAACTTAATTCCAACATTAACCCTAGACATAAAAATAATGCTTGACCTTCAACTTACCATCGTTTGAACTGCTGGTTGGAAAGTGATGACAAAGCAATGTCACGCTGCTGTTTATTGAGAACAAATTCCTGTAATCTCTGCTTTACTTCACTAGATGTCACTAAAAAACAAACAAAAAAATGTGTTAAAAAATAATATCATTTTATAGCTATATATGAGTCAGCGTTATATTAATATCTAAAACAGATAATCATCCACCAAAATTCTAAACAGTTTTCACTCACACTGGGTCTAGGGTGGCATCAGGCACATATCTAAAAATAGATAAGCATCCACTAAAATTCTAAACAGTTTTCACTTACGCTGGGTCTAGGGTGGCATCAGGCACATATCTAAAATAGATAATCATCCACTGAAATTCTAAACAATTTTCACTCACTCTGGGTCTAGGACGGTATCAAGCACATAACTATAAATTATAATTGCTGCCTTAAAGAATAGACAGACCACAATCATAAACCTGCTCTATTGGCACATAATGAGTTCTTTATTTCCTCCAACAGAAGGTTGAAAGGTGTACCAAGAGTACATAATTGCATAACTTCCTTGTCTACATGGTATGGCAAAAGGAATGTTGTACTTTCAACCTTTGAAAGACTTGGTATCATGCAAACCTAAATTCTTCAATTTGCATTCAGATATTTTAACAAATGAGGAGCTAAGCCCTCACATGGTGCTCAGTACAGTGATATCTTGCGATTACAGAAACCGAAAGTATAATATTTATACTGCAGCACTTGTAAATTTTCTGTTCTTCAGTACTAAGCCTGTTTTCAGAGCTACTACTGTTGTCTGAATGTAGAAAAAACATTCAATCTTGTAGTTTTCCTTACTTTCTTGGTGTGCTTGAGGATGGGTTTGCTCTTCCTTGACTTTGGGTTTTTTTCCCTCTCCATCATCCTGATCCATCATAACTTCTTCATCTGCTGTATCCTCACTTGGTTCAACCTTGGATAATATTTTGAAATGACATCAACATCATAAAAATGGCTAACTATAGTGCAGAGGGCATTCTCCTCAGCTTCTTCCTTTTCTATCTTCCACTACTGTAGCAATGGAAACAAGGCAGTCTAAGTCTGTATGTGGCTAGTACAATCACAAAATACGTGCTTTCTGGGACTGTTTGCCAGTGCTCAATTCTGTCTTAAGCAAAAATATTAAAATACAGCAGTAGTGAGAAAAAAACGAGTACTTTGTCTTTGGTGAAAAGTAAGGATTCTCAAGTTTAGTGAAAGAGTAAACATCAGATTAGTTGATTCAAGTTTTAAATCACTAACTAAAGATAATTGCAACTGCAATATTGAATCTGTCAAGATGTTCCTTTGCATTGATGGCATTGACAGATTGAATTGGCTAAAAAAACATTGTATTTGATCTTTCACGGACCCAACTGACAAGTGATGCTGCTTAATTTATTCCTTTTAGGAAATGACCCACATTTGTCAATAAAATTTAAAGTTGGCAGAGATAATCGTTTTAATGATGACCGCTTTTTCCCACCTAATTATGCCAATTTTCAGCCAGAGAAAATGTTCAAGTAGCCAGAGATATCGCCAGTTGCGGCACATATTGACAAACCCTGGTAACCTGTCCGCAAATCTTCATCCATCTTTCTAAAAAATTTTCACAGATTGTGTGACGTTGTCATCCCGTAATTTCTCTTCAGTTTTATGAAATGAACTATTTATAGCCAATCACAGCATGTATCATTTTGGGATTGTTTTCTAATAATGCTTGTTATGCATACACCAAAGCATCAAATAGTGTAACCTATATATTTTACAATTAAGTAGACTTAAAATAACCTTGATTTTTGGTCTCTCCTGCATCAATACTTGAGTTTCTCTCTTCTCCTTTTCCCGTTTTTCTCTTAACCTTTTCTCTTCTTCCCTCCTCTGCTTCAGCTGTGATTCTTGGAGAGCACGTGCCTGACGGTAAAACTCTCCTTGTTGAAGAATCTGTTGTTGGTAGTGCTGCAGAAGCAATTGTTCTTGAATATCTTGATGTTGTTTCCACTGAAACAGTTCGGCCAACTGCTGCTGCTGATTGGACGATAATATAAGTCTTGGCACTGGAATGGGCTCTGCTGTGTCCATTGATCCATACTCATGACCATCAATATCTTTTAAAACATGTTACAAACTTATTTCAGTTTCATAGATAATGGTGCAAGAATAAATTAGGCATGTGTATACTTAAAATTATTTTTTTGCATAGTTTCATTTAATTTTATTCAATAACACTTTTTAGTACTTTATTTTCAATTATTTTGTAGTTAATTTTTACACTTTTAGACTGAACTAATCACATCCATAAACCATTGTGTGAAATCACACAATCTTCAATCCCGAACCCTCAAATTTAATTTGGTATTTGTTCAGAATTATCAGTACACATCTCCACATTAGCATCTGTGGGTGCTGAATAAATTATGTCCTGTCAGGATAGCTTGCGTACAATAATTCTCATAACATGACAGTTCAGATTGTACAAAACAAGTTCTCTAAAGCCTTTTAAAATGGTTAAAATCTTGAAATTGGTGAAGCACCAAACAAAATATTTCTTTAAATCCTTTATCACACTGTCATTTGAGGTGGTGTTAATTTATTCTGCAGCTTTTGAGGCCATGTTAGGAAGCGCAAAATGCAAAATACTTTCAAGCATGGGGTGGCTATTCTTCTCCCACCAATGGTCTCATGACTTGAAAAAAATACTTAGGGGGTCTAGCTGAAAATACAGGGCCAAAACAATGGACATTTAATTTATCAGAAGAAACCTGGCAAAGAGGGGAAAATTGTAGCATAATGTTACATGCTTATATTATTTTATTAAGATGATGTTTAAAAACCAGTAACAGTTTTATAACTTAACTCTAAAACGTTTTCGGAGCACAGCTCCTTCTTCAGTAGATAAAAAACACTGAACAAATAAAAACAAATAGAATAAAATGCATAAAATTATAGTAGACATTAAAATGCAAAAAATGCTACCAAAAATTTGTCAGAAGACAAAGGCTGTTGAACAAAGAGAACTGCATTAAAGACACCCATGGGGAATGGAACAGGCATAAGACGAATTATATCAATAACAAAGCAGGGCTTGAAATTGCGATCAATATGGTCGCATTTGCGACTAAATATTTCCTTTTGCGACTAAAATGTCAACAGTGGTCGCAATTTTGCAATTAACTGTTTTTTATTTTACAATTAAAATTTAAATTACAACCATCACAAAAATGCAACCATGAAGTTTTCTTAATTTCGAGCCCCGCAAAGCAAAACTAAAGTTGAAGTTACAGCATCAAAATACAAGAGAAAAGCTATTGTATTGGACAAAACAAGCAACTAATAAAGTTCAGCCATAATAGAATAAATTTCACTATTTCAAGTGATGTCAATGTATAATGTTCGGTTAAACACTGATAAAAAATGACTATTTCAATATAAATTCACTTAACTAAATTACAAAATATGTTAAAATGAACTCAGATTATAATCTAAAGACAAACTTAGTCTGCTCAACAATTACCCTTTCCATGGCTGGTTGAATAAAATGTTACATGCAATTGAGTGATTTAAGAATGCACATGTCATTAACTTATGCAAATTGCAGAGCTTACAACAATAAAAAATTCATTTTATTCAAAGATGTTTGGAGAAAAAAGCAAATGGAAAAGAAGCAGAAAAGCAAGAAACATAATTAGGAAAATAACCACAAAAGGTTGACAAAGAAAGCAAAGGAAAGTAATACAGAAACTTTGAGAGATGCAAAAGGAAGATAAGATGAAACCCTTGGTAGGAACATGCAATGTGGCTAGGAAGTATCTGCTTAAAAACCTAAGCTGAGAAAGCAGAAGAGTCAAGAAAGAAAAAAACAGAAACGAAGCAAGAGATTGGATGCTAAAATTTCATAATAAAAGAAATTTAGCAGAGGAATGCCAACCAGAAGTGAAGTTGAGATTTAGACTCCAGTCTTTTCCTCTAAACAGAATGGCCAAAAAATGACCAACAGATAAACATTCTGCTTCCCTTCCTAAAAGTCCATTGAAAAGTATTGATATCTTTAGAGTTAAAAGTAGAATGGGTGAAACGTCTTACTATTTAAGACCAATATGAGAAACGTTTACCTTATTTTCTGTCTACCCTATTTATGATTGTTTAAAGAAGAAGCGTTTTGTATCCACTGGATCCTTTTCTTTAACCCTATCCAGACCGG
>JAOBAY020070559.1:0-11788 GCA_025331085.2 Zoanthus sociatus | reverse complement strand
ATGAGACGTAAAACGTAAATAAAAAAGGGCTTCCTTTCCAAAGTTAGTTTTTGACTTATAAGGAAGGAAAGGGAGGGGGGATGGGGTAATAAAAAACTTTTACAATTTCCATTGTACCTGCCCAGTAACTTTTTGCTTCCACCACCCACGTTATGTATTTATTAGCTTCGGCCTCAAGGGCTGACACACACAGAGAGTATGGTAATGTAATTTAAAAATTACATTACATGAATTAACATTAATACAAATTAATAAAATATATACTAAAAGCACATTTCATAAAAAAATAAAACAGTTACTAGATTAAAACAAAAGAAGAGTTTAAAAAAAAGCAAAGAAAATAAAAGTATCGGGACAGTTCGAACTTAAAACTTGCCATTGAGGGTGAAGAGCAAGTAATTAGAGATAATAAGTTGAAGAGTTTTGAAATAGCTTACAGAAAGGAACTACCATGTCTGGTTTACATCCGTAAGTTTTATTACAAAAGCACAGTAGATAAGTGCCTTACTAATTAGGCCAGCTTGATTCTTGTATCATCGTCTTAGACGTCCCAACTGTCTGGGTCGTTTGAAAAACTTAATTCTTAGGCGAACGGGACGACCATGTGTAAATCAGCAACTTTTAAATAGTTCTATCCGGACAAGTAAAGCGAGACTAGACGAGCTTTTGAAAAATCGCACTTTATACGGCAAATCTTAGTAAAAGTTGGCGACTAGTGCCATCTTATGTGATTTTTGACGCTGAATCCGAATTTTTTGTCGCCAACGCTAATTTTCAGTTCTGAGGAAGAAAATGGCGTTATGATGATTGACACTTAAGGTGGCACATACCACTTTCTTTTTCTTTGTCATCTATAACACAAATGGTGAAATCTTCGTATAAATTACTCAAAAATCAGTTCGAAATAATTTCAGGAATTGTTAAGGAAGTAAATTGACCTCATAGCAGCCATTTCAATAACTTGTTGTCATAGTGATTAAAAACTTACAAAAAAAATTGCAAGGGTTTTTTTCTTTTAATATTGATACTGTTTACACTTTGTGACTTTGCAAACTGTTATATATCTTACAGGAAAGAATGTACCTCAATCTGTATTACCGACTTAAAAGGGTTCTCGATAAAACAACTATTTGGGCATTTTTATTGAACCTGCATTTGAAACCTGAGGAAATATTTCATTTGTCGTACCTAATGCATCAAAGCACACAGAGTAGTGCAGTAAACAATTCCGCCCTTGCTTCACTCCTCGCTGGGCGCTTTCTTGCAAGAATGTTGTCATTTCTTGCGCAACCGCAAACGTCGATGCAGTACAGTTTAGTTGTTTTTGCTGCCACAGCGTAGAGTTGTGCATCCACTTTTACAAAAACAGGATACAAGTTTTTTACACCTCTTTCGGATGGGATCCTTTGTCATGGGAAGGGGAACAAGATTATTCCTGCATCGCCGTCTTTTTTGATCCATCCCACTTCGTTAGGCCTTGGCAGGTTAGGTTTCTGGATGGCGACTTGTTTCCAAAACAGAGCTTGATAGTGTGCGTCCTGTGTCCGAGGTAATGCCCCAAATTTTGTTGCCTTTGAGAACATAAGAACTCTTGCTGCATTTACGAATTCGATGTTTCCACATTTGTGCATTGCACAAATAAATTTCTCCTTTTCTGAACTTGTCTTCTGTGCTCCCTCTCCTAGTGAAGCTAGGAGGTGATGTTTTTTCTGGAAGATCTTCCATGCTGACACTTTGCTATGATTGGTTATATGTGAGAGCATGGAGAGGGAAAATGGCAGGCAACAAGCCTGCTGGTAGTTTTTCACGTGTATAGCCTTGATATTAACGAATTTGCGTGTGGCCGCTGTCCCCGCCATCATCCAGGCATTCAGAGATGAAATACTGGACTAATGTACAACTGTACGATCTAGCAGAACATTTTTGTTGAAAGTGATACAAGTTATTCACAGCCACAGATCAAGTCTATCCCGCACGGGTTGATTACCCGCTTCTTCTCCGACACAGGATAAATTAAACAGATAACCCGCGGGTTATAGGGCCTAAAAAACACGGTGTGTGGTAGTACGATAAATTGCTTTATTGACTAGTACTAAGTTAAGCCAGACCGCAAGGAAGATATACGCCACTCGGTCAAACGAGTGGACCTTGCTACACTCATCATGACTTTTAAGCAAGTTTTTTCCAGCTTGGCCTTCCTATTCTGTCACTAAGCAGACATTATGAAAGCATTACTAAGCAGGAAGACAAAAAAAGCTGTAAGGCAGAAGATAATTTTAAAGGTGAAAAGAAAAGCATCAATATGTTCCTATACCTGTTGCTAAGCGCTCGGATTCTTTCTTTTTGTGTAGCATGAAACAAAGTGTCCTTGTTTCCCAGAAATGCTTCTATGCACTGCTCTTCAAACAGCATCAACTTATATCTTTCTTCCTTGTTTAGGAATCGTTCTGTAAATATTAGAAGATAAGTTATATTTGTTTTATATATTTTTAATTATCAATCAAATATAAACATTCAGGCAGAGATTTGTCCAGAATTAAAAATAAGCCCAGGTTAAGTTTTGGCCAGAAAAATCCTACTGCTTTATCAAGTTAATACTACTAGTAGCTATTGCTAAGTGCCAACTAGCAGCACAAAAAATACCAAGACAGCTGAAAAGCTGTGCAAGAACTAAGAACAGACAATCTCATTGGCTCTAATCTTAAAAAACGTTCTGTGATTGGCTGATATAGAAATATCTAATTAATCCATTCGCTGCTATGAATTCGCTATTAACTCAAGTTACACTAACCTAATCGAAATGTTTTTCCTTTGGAGTTAGTACCCAGTGTACAAACGGCTTTATGAGCTGCCACCTCGCCACACTCGCCTCTTGGCGCGGCTGGCTCGTTGGCAGTAAACAGATTTCATTCAGAATCGCATAGCTGAAATGAATCTCGCTCGCTGATTAGCTGAAATTACCAATAGATAAGGGAGTATTACACTTAGAATTTGCACTCATGCAAATTTAGCTTTTTTGCAGTAAACCGCTGGACTTACGAGAAACATCACTGTTTTGTTTGTGTAAATTTTTAGCAATACCGACAAAACGGGAAATGTCGTAAAATGTCCAAGATTTGTTACAAGTTCAATTGTAACTTACACCGATAAACAACTTGAAGATTTCAAGAAAGAAATGGAAGCAAAGAACAAAAAGAAACTTTATCAACTCCGCAGTAAATTTCGCCATTCATGTACAATTCGGCGACATGTCATTATGCCGGCGAGCAAGGTATTTATTTCTGTTTCCTTCGGTTAGACATTGTTGCTCTAAAAATTGCTTTTAGTTTTTGATTATCTCTGGTTTAAATTCATATAATGCTTGATTAAATGGAGTTTTATGACTTTTTGCCGACAGTCACTGGTTTGTTTTGTTTGTTTTCATGTTGCTTCATTGAACAATTCCATGTTGTCCAGAGACAAGATTTGTCGTCTGGTATATCTTCTCTTTTTAATCCTTGTTTAACAGCTGTGTTGTTGTCATTATAAATCAAATAATAAAGATTTCATTAAACTTTATATCTTTTTCTTATCTTTTAATTCTGTGAGATTTGACCTAAATAAATCATGAATTGTTCACGCTAAATGCCTTGTAAAGTAATCAGCCTAGCATAACAAATCCTTCTCGTGGTAGTAGAAGAAAGCCCATGGTTTTTTTTGAAGAAACAAAAATGAAAATGCTATGCGATTCAATTAAATTCATTGCCAGACTCGGGTATACCACGTTAAATTTCACTCGAAAAATTCATATCGCACTCACCGCTTCGTGGTTCGTGGAATATGATTTTTCTCGTGAAATTTAACATGGAATATCCTTGTCAAGCAATGAATTTCATTATAGAATTGGTAGCGTTCAGCATCTTATTCAATCTGTTCTCTTTAAGGTCAAGGATGACATGTTTCAGTGATGGAACAACAAACATGCCCACCTTCACGTTAGCATAGAAAAATGCTATTGGGGCATCTTTTGGCAGTTTTAGCCAAGTTCAAAATGGTTATCTAATTGTATTATCAAACCACTTAAGATAGGAAGGTGTGTAAGAATTTAGGCAACAGAAATTGCCTGAGAATGTGCAACCTTTGTTGTTGTTTAAGGGGGGCTTTGGATATGTTGTCCAGCCCATTTTTAAGTTCATTCATAGAACATTCCATTTATTTGGCAGCTGTTATGTGGATTCCAAGATATTTATACCTGTCGTTCACTTTAAGGGCACGTACCACTTGATTCCTTACTTCAAGAAACGCTTTTTGTTTAACAAGCCAAATTTTGTTCATGTTCAAGAACATAAAATAAAGAGTATTCAGTGTTTAGCGGGTGCGTTTTACTGATAATTTCAACGTATTGCTCTTCTTCAAACCACTTATGTAACACTTTACATTTCTTTAGCGTTATCTTCTTTTTTGCTTGACTAGCCATTTTCGTCATCAACTTATGCAATACCAGGAATGCAAATATGGCAGACTCTTCAGATGGTCCGGAACTAGTAGTGTGGAAGTGAGGCTAGTCAGTCTTATGATTCTTTGTTTTGACTACACGTCATTTTGAAAATATTTGATTTTTTTGGAAAATGCGTGAAAATAACCAATAAATACTTAGGTATGCATGTTGCGTGATTTAAAAAAACATGCGTGGAAAAAAAGCAAAAGGTGTGAAGGTTGGAAGGTCTGAATCTTCTCCATATTTCATTTGTAGAATTACACCTGGTTACTTCTTGATTTTTAATTTGCTCCAATGAGATCTTAACTTCAGACAATAATTTTGTTCCCTCTGTTATGAGATCTGATTAACATCTGTCTACATACTGATTATAATTTGAACAAGTCAAGAAATCGGGTAATTCCATTGCATATTTTGTCGTTGATGCTGTGTCTGTTTCTTCTGGATCAGTCTTTGGCATTGTGAGAATTAAAGCATTATGGGGTGCCTCTTAAAGTTTTGGATTTAGATGTACTTGGCAGTTTCGTTCTGTTGCTAAATGATACCAACTTTACATCTTATCTCGATTTTTCTTAACAAGATCATAAAACTCCGCAACAGACTTTGGATTAATCTAGATTGTCAATTATATATTTTATCTGTTTTAAGTCTATATGACAGACAGTTTTATTTCTTATTTTATTAGCCCATAGTATTACAAAAAGAGTTTAAACGCTTTAAGCTCGTTGTATATCCCCTCCTCCACTATTCCTTTCTATAACTTCCCCAAATACCCTTCTTCTGACCTCTGAACATTCCTTTTCTTCCAATGAAAACCATTCTTTCTTCCCGATCCTCCCTTTAATGTCTTCTCTCTCAGTATGCACTCATCCTTCCACTCCCCCCCCCCAGTACACATCCTCTGTCCTTCCAAAGTGCCTCTCCACTCCCTTCCCACAAACCTTCGCCCCCCTCTCTTGTAAAATTGTTCTATCTTACCAGCATCCGCTTCTACTTCCCTGTCCAAATCTCCTGTTCCCATTTCCATCTGTCCTTATTTTCCATATTGTCTACATCCCTCTTGACCACTTTCCCTTTTCTTCTCTTTCCCACGTACCCATCTATCCTTTTTTCATTTTGTTCAATGTACATATATAACGTACCGTGCCAATGAAGCAAAGATTTACTTCTACCTAAACCTACCCAAACCTTCCTCTTTTTCCTCACTCTCCTCCTTAGAAATCCTTTCTCTTTCCTCTTCATGCGCCATTTTACTCCCTCTCTTCTCCCCAGGTTTTCTCTCTTTATCTCCTCCCTACAAATCCTTTGTAATTTTTGCACCACAAATTCGGTTGAAGATGAAAAACATTCTATTCAGTTATATCAATTACAAAATCGAAAGGAAAATGTTCATTGCAAACTTAAAATAATTGATAAGAGACTTTCCTTCTAATCACAAAGAATTTGCACGGACCATATTTTATACTGAAAACAAAGATGTAATATTTCAAAAAGCAAAATGTATCAATCTGTTTTACCTTAAAGAAATGTAAAAAATTGTAAATTTTTTATGTTTCTTGTTACTGTTAAAACTATGCTTTAGCAATGTGCATATGCAACGTTCCATGCCAATATAGCAAGGATTTACCTTCAACTTACCTTTCTTCTCCTCTTAATGCCCTACTTCGTTTCTCCTTCTCTTCTGTATATTCCCTCCCTCCTCCCTCGTCACCAGTTATTCTATCTCTCTTCCCTAAAAAGCCCTCCCCCTTCCTCTTCACGCATTTCGCCTCTTCTCCATTCTGCATGGACCCTCTCTTTTCTCCTCCCTAGAAATCACTCCACTTTCACTTCCTTTTTTCGTACCTCTCTTCTCTCTATATATATCCCCAGCGGCACTCATCTCACCACTTAACTCCTCTCCCTCCTCCCCATATACCCTTCCTCTCCACAATCTTTTCTATTCATATATATTATTACATGGGAATAGTTGGCATTAGTTACAATGATGTGTAATTAGATCTTTTAGGTTTACAGTACCAGATAAAGAATTACATGATGTTGCTATCTCTAATGCACTGGTACAAACAACAACACAACGACAACCGCGAGTGTGGTGTTTTGAATGTATTTTGATAAAAGAAAAGAAACGAGAATGAGTAACAACTGCTAAATAGACAACATGAAATTGAACTATCTGTAAATGTGATCCTGAATTCGAAGAGACATTGTGAGCTGTATATCTAGCCAGACTACCTATATTATTTATACTACAGAATGGCAAGTTATTAGCTAAAAAAGTACTAAATTTGGATGCGAAAATCAGCATTCCATTTTATGGTTATGCGTGCAAATAGGAGATGTTTTGATGGAATGCCTGTCATATTTTGTCTAGTTCCTTTCTAATCCCTGTTTGGGAGTTAGCTAACCATTAACTCTAACAACCCTCGGAAAATACTATAAATATTTTTACAACTACTAAGTAAACTATAGAGTTACTAATCATGACTAAATTTATCAGCATGTCGAGTATTGGGATATCGTGACCTGGTCGCATATCCAATCTGGAGTTCTTGATGTTTTTGATGATTTCCTTTCTAGATACTTAATTAAACTACAAACATTATTACAAAAGAAATTAATATTGTAATCAAGTACCAACTAACATTTTGATTTCAATCTTAGAAAAATGAAATGGGAAAATCAGTGAAAAAACGAAAGTACAATGATTTCAATGATCACATGTATAAGAGCTATAATTCAACTGGAACATGAATCTAAACGATAAAAACAACTTATTCTCTTTTTTTTATATCTGAAACTTTTGAAAAAAAGTACCCTTAAGGTTTGTTGTGTTTTAAAAGTCAGTAATTGTAATTCTACAATGTTCTAAATACTTTTTGCATTTGTGTTTTTAGAAGATTTTGTGATGGTCATTTTTGAGAACTTGCCAGTACAGTAAAGCATTTCATCCCTCTTGTTATTATATAGGATGAGTTACACAATCACCCCTGCATTTTGTGTTACACATAGTCAAAATACAAAACATTTTATTTGTACCTCTTTTGTGGTTTTGAAGGTAATAATGTGTGATTAACTTTTCTTTTTGAAAGATTGAAATATTTTTAATAATTAGGAAGTAATGAAAAGTAATATTTTTGCCATAGTGCTTTGCGGGTAAGGTATTTTGTCAGATTTTTTGGATATACTGACTAATACGCCCCCCCAAGATACGTTTTTGGGGGGGGGAGTGGGGGGCGCATACTACAAGTCGAGTACAACATAGATAATTATATTAAGATGACAATAAATATAAAAACATATCGCTCTGAAAGGAGTGGTTTTATTAAAAATGGGCGGCTCACTAATAAAAACATATCGCTTCGAGAGGAGCTGTTTTATAAAAAACGATAAAAACAACTTACCTTATTCTGCTTCATCTAACAATAACAAAAGGAAAGAAGTTAGATACGCATTCAAAACAATAAAAATCAATCACAAATAATGAAGGAAAGTAAGTAAATGAAGTAATGGTCATTTCTTTTGCAACATTTGGTCGCTCCTAAAGGAGCGGTTTTAGCGGACAACGTCATGCCTACAGTGGATACTGTTCTGCTATATGTGCTAATATGGCATCACAACTATCAGCTGCAGTCATCCCTCCGTATCGTTCTCGACACATGAACTCATCGAGAAAACCTGGCAGCATGTTTCGGTTCGTTCCACTCATCCGCTTCAACCTGAGTTTGACGTGGTTCCAGTAGCTTTCGATGTTCTGAGTGTGGGCACCAGAAACCGGATCGGTGAAATGCAAACTGTGATTCACAGTTTCATGACGCAAACCCGGAATCTGGCTAACTCTGTTATAAGCCCGCCAGTCATCACTAACCACCGTCGTTCCAGATAAAACATGCTGCTGGATTATCGATAACAGTGTATCTGCATTCCTCCTCTCAACCACTTGCATAAAGCCCCGTGCGGGTGAAGTCGACGTGTCACACATACTAAATACCCAGATCTGATGATCTGCAACATGTCCATTGTGATACTTTTGCTTATGGCAGATCAAACTCTCGTCAATCTGCACAACCCGTCCTGGACCGCTGAGCCTAATGACGTCGTTGATTAGTTTAGTGGAACAGACTTCCCCTAAGAAGTTGTAACAGTCGATCACTGTACGAACAGACAGCTCAAGTTCCACCGATGCTTTCATTATGAGGTCTTCTTTACGCCAACAAACAATAAGATGAAGCCACTTGCGTAGCTCCAAGTTTGACTTGGCAAAGAAAGAACCGAAACGAATTGACATCGTCGCTTTACACTGTCTGCGCGTACAGCGCCAACAGACACCATCTCTCACGGTATTTCGACCTCTGATACGCATGTCCGCGAAACAGCGATGGCACACACGTTCAAAGGCCAAAAGTCGTCGATCTCTCAAAACTGCACAACTCCATCGTGATCGCCAAAAACAATCGGTCCAAAACGCTGCATATTGACAGGAGACGGATAAACACAGCCACTAGAGCAAATCTATCTGCTAGATCAAGTTACTCTGCAACAGGATACGATCAAATCGTTGTGAATTGACATTTTTTCACAGCTTTTATGTTACACGGTCAAGTGTCATCAATATTCATTGAATCAAAGAACGGTTGTGATTGGAATATTGAAAACCCGTCTGATTGGCGGATTTCAATCCGTGTTTAAGATTTCGATCCGAAAGTGTGTTCAAGCTTTCAATCCGATGATAGTTTTAATTTTTTTGATGTGATTTTATTGTCGTTACGCAGTAAGTTGTGCTTGTAAGTTATTTTTTTAAAAGCGTTTTTATTAGTGAATTGTTTTTGTATTTATGTTTTAGCAAACCGCAAATTATACTCGATTTTAATAAGTGGATTATAAAAAACCGCTCCTTTTGAATATATCGGTTTTATTACTAACTTCTTTCCTTTTGTTTTCATCAGATCTAGCGGAAAGAGGTAAGTTGTTTTTATCATTTTTGTAAAGAGCCGCTCCTTTCGAACCGCTCGTTTTTATTAGTAAAGAACCGCTCTTTATATTTATTGTCAACGTAATTTAATTATCTATGTTGTACACGACTTGCAGTATGCGCCCCCCACCCCCCTAAAAAAAGTATCTAGGGGGGCGTATTAGTCTTTATATCCAAATGTTGACTGACATTGATAGATATCGATAAATTATTTTTTAAATAGGTAAATGCTAATCTGTTTAAAATAGGTAAATTATACTAATCTGTTTTTTTGTGCAGTGTTTGTTTCCTCCGCCATCTTGGCTGAGAACTCAACTGATCCTGCTTGCCAGCCAATAGGTCACGTGACCCGTTGGTGCAAGTCGCCCATTACACCACCCGGTATCTATTTTAGCTGTTTTACCTTTCAAAAATCCTTCAAAAGCATCTGACCAGCTTTTTACCGGGGCCAGCCGAAGGCTGGAACCGGTCTTAGCTGTTCCTTTATTTTTTTCAACGTATCGTTTCCAGGGCCCCCGTTTTCCGCTCTGACAAAATCGTTGTCCTAGTAAATGTTTTGCAGGCTGAGTTGAATTCATATTCGCAATTTTGAGAAAATCACATTCGAAGGCATTCAAGACAAAGAAAAAAACTTTTTGCGAAACGACAAGTTCCCCAATCTTTACGAGAAACTTCTTCATGAGCGAAAACTTAAAATTGGATGTTTAGAGAGACGTATTTATGAGCGACCACTTAAGAGTGAACCTTTTATCGAGAATCAAAGCCAACATTAGGCCAAGTAAAATAAATTCCCTGTTTCTCATCAGAATTTTTCTAAAAAGAAAATAAGGCATGCGTTTTTTTATTATTTTTTAAAGAAGATTTACCAGTTCAGTAACAAGAAAAGGTGGGAGAGTAAAATACCATTGCAAGTTAAACAAACAGCAACTCTTTATTGATATTTACTTTATATACCTATGATCATTCTCTTTCAGAAAAGATGTAAACGACCTTTATGCATGCTGTTGTAAACGTGGGTTACCAAGGCAAAGGTGGCCCCGGTAAAATTCACGAAGTGATTCTCATTTTATAAAAAAACATTCTTGCACAACAACCATATGAACTGGTATCAACCTTTAGAACGGGGCACTCTTCTGAAACAGCCCTGATCAGACTTACGGATCAGGTCTTGATGTAATATATCAAACTTTTGAGACAGTGTTTCATCACACGCAGCGGAGTATTTTTAACAAAATTCGAGGTGTTTGGCAGTATGATGAAACACTGTCTCGAGTGTTTGATATATCTTTGCAATCGAAACTAAAACTAAGGAGTAAAGGAAGAAACAAAAATATATGCTAATTAAGATCACATTTCCAAACCGAGGTCACGGTCATGATTTCTTTTGTTTTAACCACGGGCGATAGGAAACGCGAAATTCGAAGTTATGAAATAAAGTTATCCTTAACTCATCTGTTGTCCATTGTATTGTTTTGAATAAACCGTCTTAATCCATTTTACCCCGAAACTGCCTCAAATTTCCTCTTAATTGAGTAAAAACCTAAAGATCTCTATCTGCCGCCATTTTGTTTGTTTTGACCGTTAGACTTGGCTCCAGCTCCCTCTCAATTTTAAGTTTGATCAATGACGTTTCATCAAAAAATAATTTTGTGTATAAAAAGTACATATATACTTGTGTATACTTTTTACAAATTATTTTTGATGAAAGTCGTAATTGAGAGGGAGCTGGAGCTAAGTCTAACGATCAAAACAAACAAAATGGCAGCAGATAGAGATCTTTGCGTTTTTACTCAATTTAGGACAAATTTGTGGCAGTTTGGGGGTACAATGGATTAAGACGGTTTATTTGAAACAAGAAAGTGGATAATAGATGAGGTAAGGATAACTCTATTTCATAAATTCGAATCTCGCGTTTCCTATCGCCCGTGGTAGGACACTTAACGCCGGAACTCCACAGTATTTAAATGTTCTTCTTCAGCCCAGTAAACCAGCCCCGTAAACTCTTCCGCAAAGACACTTCTCTCAGCTCCAAAATGTAAACTTGTAAAATACGACTCAAGAGCTTTTCAGTTGCAGCGCTAACTGCTTTGGAACAACCTGACAAACCATATTGGGCTTTTTCCATCTCTATATAGTTTTGAAACTCAGAGGATTAAAATCTGCTTATACTTAGATTTTTGTCTGAAAGTATAACTATTTTAATGTAAAGCGTCATTGATCACTGCAGAAGTGGCGCTATATGAATATATTTATTTTAATATTGTTGTCATTATTATTATTGATATTATTGTTATTGTTATTATTATTATTATTGATATTATTATTATTTTCATTAATGT
>JAOBAY020070548.1:0-11788 GCA_025331085.2 Zoanthus sociatus | reverse complement strand
ACACAAAGGCAGCTGACATAAAGGCATCAGACATGAAGGTATCAGACACAAAGGCTGCCGACATAAAGGCATCAGACATAAAGGTATCAGACACAAAGGCATCCGACATAAAGGCATCAGACACAAAGGCATCAGACATGAGGGCATCAGACACAAAGGCAGCTGACATAAAGGCATCAGACATGAAGGTATCAGACACAAAGGCTGCCGACATAAAGGCATCAGACGTGAAGGTATCAGACACAAAGACATCCGACATGAAGGTATCAGACACAAAGGCCTCCGACATAAAGGCATCAGACATGAAAGTATCAGACACAAAGGCATCAGACATAAAGGCATCAGACATGAAGGTATCAGACACAAAGGCAGCCGACATAAAGGCATCAGACAAGAAGGTATCAGACACAAAGGCAGCCGACATAAAGGCATCAGACATGAAGGCATCAGACATGAAGGCATCAGACACAAAAGAACCTGACATAAAGGCATCAGACATGAAGGTACCAGACACAAAGGCATCAGACCAAAAGAAATCAGACGCAAAGGCGTCAGACACAAAGACATCAGACGCAAAAGTATCTGACGTAAAAGCATCCGACAGAAAGGCATCAGACACAAAGGCAACCGCGATAAAAGCATCAAACACAAAGGCATTTGACATAAACGCATCAGCAAAAAAGACATCAGTTATAAAAGCATCAGACACAAAAGCATCAGACACAAACGCATCCGAAAAAAAACCGTCAGACACAAAGGCATCTGACATAAACACAACAGACATAAAGACATCAGACCCAATAGCATTAGACACAAAAACATCAAACGAAAAGGCATCCCAAATAAAGGCATACACAAATGCATCCTACATAAAAGCATCAGACATAAAGAGATCTGGTATAAAAGCATCCGAAACAAAGGCATTGACATTCGACTTAAAGCGTTCCGACATAAAGGCATCAGACATAAAGACATACGACATAAAGGCACCCAACAACATTAAACCGTTCAAACTTGACAAAAAAGATGTAATTGGTAGTCAGTATAATGATAAAGGTACCTTTGCGAAGACTTTTGATGGTACCAGCAGCTTGAACAACAAAATTTTAACCCTCGGTACTTTGAAAGTATCGTTAATAAAGCCCAGCAATGTTCTCACAACATTTACAATTTATTCCCGGAATAACATAATGATGGATCGAAAGAATGTAGGCACTAAATATGTTGGAGGAGTGCGCACGAGCAAGTCCAGTGAAACTGTGAGAGAATCGTTTACCCCAATTCTATCTCGACAGCTATTCTCAATCAAACGGACACCTAAACCTTTCGAAAAGCAGATGAGAAACAGTAGTCAAGAAGTGTTAGAATATGCAACGGTAAAAATTTCATTGTCAAATAATAGTGCTATAAACGAAAACAAGATTTCAGCTGGACTCTATAAGTATCTGGGAGACTTTATGAAAACTATCACTCAAGTTTTCTCTACAAAGCTGTTTCAACCAGCTAAGACATACACTACGGATGTTCCAACTACTTCTTATATATTTTCTAACAATTTGAAAGCGACTAAAAATACAGATGCTTCAAAGAAGACAAATATCTGGAAAGAAGAAAACACCGCTAATATTAGGACTGCATCAAATGGTGGACGACTGCTAATTTTTCCCAGCCCATCTGGGTTGATTTACACAACAAAACTTCCCTTTGTTGTTCTTCCAACCCCAAGAGCTTCAACTATCAATGCTGATTATAAGCGTAGCCACGATCGGGTAAATATTTTCAAAACAATTAAAGGGTCCCTTGCCACATCAAGTACTTCATTTCAAGTTAGGACAACGAGCACAATATCAAACTCACAGCAAAATACTTTTAGTTTATCAAGTACATTAAACAAGTTAGATTCAGAAAGCGTTCCTAAACAATACGAGGAAAGCTTCATGGCAGGACGAATTTCAAATAGCAGTTCTGAGGACCTTGAAAAAAAAGACGTCTTAGCTCAGTCGCTGGAGCCTTTGCATAAACAAAGTAAAAACATATCGAAGAACAACCAAGAACCTTTGTGCAATCATTCAAGTATCTACACTAATCATACAATTAAAGGTGGTCTTGCTGCTGGTATATTCAATGAATCTGAAAAAACTAAAAACATGAGCGATTGCATCAGGCTTTGTTGTTCGAGAGAAACGTGTCACCTCGCATTCATGTTGATGAACAGATGTTTTCTAGTTAAATGCTACAATAAAAAAGAATGTTATCCTGTAGCTGCAAAAAGTTTACGCTTTCGTCCTAAACTTGCCTATGTTCGCATAAAAGAATTTCTACGTGAAAATCATGATAAACCAAATACCCTACAAAGTATTAAAGCAACAACATTTCAATCTTTAAAAGTTTCAAAAGCTAGCACAAGAACGAGTGATTATCATATGTCTAAATTAAATATAGTATCAAGTGAACAGACAAATGTAAAACAGAATATAAACCAAGGCACAGAGACCATCACGCAAGTTAATGAAGTCCATAATCTGAGGCCAGAATCAAAAGGTCCAAAGACATCTGCAAGACTTACTGCAACGCAGAAAAAAGATTTTATAGCTGAACGACAACATAATAATAAAATTGTGAAACCAAGCATTAACTCAAATGAAAAAGCTAGTGCAAATCAGACATCTAAAATACAACATGATAAACCCACAATAGTAAGCAATAATAAACTAAGTTTTGAGCCGATCACAACAAAAATCGGCAAATCAAATGTAACTCGTTACTTTAAAACGAGTCAAACAACCCCAAACATAGAAACATCGCTACATTCATCACTTGTAAGCTCTGCAATAAGCGCAATAAACTCCAAGAAAAAAACGATTCATGACACTAACAGCTCCGCCAGTCAATCAAAATTTTGTACATCAACAAGTGTGTTATATAACAGCACTCTACAAGGTGGAATTGGGGCCGGTGTTTTCCATGATAGAGGACAAGTACCATCTTCCGAAAAGTGCGTTGAGCTCTGCTGCAAAGTAAGCAATTGTAGTTTGGCATTAATCATCCGCAATAACTGTTACACAGTTGTTTGTTACAACAAGAAACTCTGTCGGCCGGTGCCCGTTCATAAGGGTGACCCCAAGACACTCGTGGCCTTCATAGTAAGAGACAATACAAGAGATTTACAGTTAAATTCTACATCAGGTGTAGGAACAATAAACAATGTCACCAACGCTTTGGTCCCTACAACAACTCGAAAAGTGGTGTCACCAACGTCATATATGCCAATTTTATCGTCATCGATGCTGACAACGGCTAAACCTAAGGTCACGTGCCAAGAACGGAGTCATGAAAAAGGCATGACTCTTCGAGGTGGAATTAAAGCAGGAATTTTCAAAGAGTACGGAAAGGTTTCCAATGATAGGGAATGTGTTACGGCTTGTTGTAGCCATAATAATTGTAACGTGGCTTTTCTTATACAAAACAACTGTTATTTAGTGTCCTGTTTTCGTCAAGAGCTCTGCGAGTCGATTCCAGTAAAAGATACAGATAGCAAGTTTCACACTACTGTTATTCACGTTAGGAAATGGAAAACGGATCGGGAGTGGAAACGGTTTCTAAACCTTCTTCAACCATCATTTCTACAGGTAGCTAGCAGAAATGCGTTTTTCCCTATAAAGGCTTCTTTAACAACAGCACATACTCCTTTGAGAGTATCCATGGCAACAGTAAATTCCACACTGAAGTATATCACTCGTATTATGATGGAAAAAACTAGTACCAAGCCTCTAGCTTTTACGACTGTGCCATATTCAAGCGATTCAAAAGCAATACATAGTAATATCAATATCACACCACCTGCCTGGTCACCTGTTAATCTTGTAAGATCAAGTTTTAAGAAAATGCAACACAAGGCCAACGGAACCAAAATATTTGAATTGATCCACCCATCAAAATTGTCAACAATCAATGCCAAAGTGTCAAACACTGTCCGTAATCTGCCAATTATACTCATGACAACATCGATTTACGAGGACTCTCCATTAACTAACACTTCTCCGCAACGTAAAGCAAAAAAGACGGAAAATGAAAGAGTCAGTTTTAACACTTCCAAGAATTTTACAGTGGCTAAACCATGCCAAACTTCAAATATTTACTACAATGTGACTGTGCGTGGAGGAATCAATGCAGGTGTGTTTAAATATCGGGGACAGGTCAGAGACATGTCAACATGCATTCAACAATGTTGCAGTTGGAAATCTTGCACCGTGGCTTTATTACTGATTAGTAGATGCTTCTTGATTGCCTGCCATGACCAATTCCTATGCAGCCCTGTGCCGAGTTCACGATTTACTATTAAACCAAGCATTGCATTTATTTCAAGAAATAAAAGAGATGAAGTTGCAAAAAGCGAGAAAGGTTTTTATCCCTCCATGTCTTTGTCATCTTCTGGCACAGTGAAGGAAATTGCGCCTGGTAAAGTAACTCCTGCTTTACCGTCATACTCAAGCAACAGAAATAAAACCAAAAAACATCCAGTAATTTCCCCTACGCCAGAACTTCATTTAGTAAAGCAGAGCAAGTCTCCAATCTTGTTTACAAAACCCTCGAGTTCCACCACTTTTGTTAGGAAGTCAACTATAACAACAGTTAGTAAACCTTCACACCAAATAAAAACAAAATCAAAGAAATTTGTAATAGAACATTTTCCAGCTGGAAAGATTATTCACAATCACAGTATAAAGCGCCAGGGGCAGGGAACTCAAAAGGAATTGTTAAACATTTTAAAAGAACCCGTATCAATACATAGTAACAGAAACATTCTCTCAGTACTTAAGAGCTTCATTGAGCCAGATAAAGCTTTGATAGAAAAATCAGAAAAGGGAACGGAACGAAGTTCAACGAGGGAAAGAAGGAAGTTCATAGTTGATTCCCGTGTTCATCTACACAAAAGTAAAAATTCGGGCTCAAGACATTTCCACAGAAATCAAAAGCATGATCAACTTCAAATAATGGCGAATAAAAATTTAAAACCTCTAAACTCTGGGTCAAAGCATTCGCAACAGGAGAAGATCGTTAAGTCTGGTCATGACGATCCAGAACAAAGGCTTGACAAACACAAACACAAAAAAGAAGCAAAGGAGAAGAAGAATCACGGTTTCTATGGGCCTGGGTCTGACGTCACTGGAAAACATAAACACAAGACTTTCCATAGTTCCAAGATGGAAACTAGAGTGACGACTCACACGGAGAAAGGACGGGAAAATAACCGAGAAAAATCTGGAGTGGTAGATCGAAAATTAAAAAATCAAGTTACTATTCAAAGACCAAGAACTAACAAAGCAAGTCAGAAGACATCTGATGCAAGTAGAGAAGATGAAAGCAGTGATTATGCTCATGACACATCGGAACTTGACAAATCAACAAACAAATTTAAGAAGACAAACATTACGACAGGTAAAAAAGTAAGCGGCTCTCTGTCTTCTGGCAAGTTGGGACAAAATTTCAATGATTACAATTTTAACCACAAACGCTCACATGTAAAAAGGACTGATAAACAAACAAACTTATTGAATAACAAAAAAGACCATATGACACATTTACACAGTGTAAACAAAACAAAAAGCGATAGCAGTGAATATGTCAATCATAACAGTAATACCCACGGACAAATTAAATTAGCTGATTACAGAGCCAATTTGTCCCACAGAAGAAAACATAAGGAATTTCATCACGGCTATCACAGAAGCAGATTTTTGCTTGCTCGCAAAGGAAAAATTACTGGTGATTACGTGAATGCGAAACCTAGCAGAACGGCTATCACGGAAAAAACACCTGTGAGAGAATTCTACTCTCATCAAGAGCAAGTAAACAACAGTGCTGCTAGTCACACATTAGGGAAGTCAGTCATTGGGCTAAGACCGATTTCCGCATCCTCACCCACTCGTCCTATTTCTTCCATCTCCTCTCCTTGTCTCCATAGCCCGATCTCTTACAATGTTACGCTACGAAACGGTATTTGGTCGGGCTCTTTCCGAGACCAGGGGAGGGTTGGCATAATGGCCGAGTGTATTCGCAAGTGCTGTGAGACCAGGGATTGTGACGTAGCGTTTATGCTCAAAAACAGGTGCTATCTCATCACTTGCTCCACCAAGAAAGCATGTGATTCCGTTCGTGTTCACCATAGCTCTTTTAGGCCACGTTTAGCCTACATGAAAAGAGAAGACGATTTAATGTCGTTTATAGAAGAACAAAAGGCTGAAAACGGAATCCATTCCATAAAAACAAAACTCAACAGTACTCACAAGACCGTGAATACCGTGTCACTTCCAGCCATCCCCGCATCATCAAATCAAAGTTCAACAACTTTTGAGTACACTGGTGACCATAACAATTCAATAATGGAGAACAAAACATCTAAGAAAATCAGTAGACTCAACAGCATATCCAAAATGCAACCACAAGAACAATTTATAAATTCTAAAATTGCAAGTTACAAAAACAGTTTACTCGAAAGGACAAAATCAGAAATAAAACAACCATACATGGAAAGATTTGGCTCTTCAAATAATGAATTCTTAAAAACAGTTTTTAAAATCGTGACTCCGACGTTGAAAACTAACAGACCTGAACCTTTCCAGTTGAACAAGGTTAAAAACACAAAATTAAGGTCAAACATACCGCGACCAACTTTTGATTCAATTACTTTTGGCTCCACATTCAAACCACAAGTTTACAACAAAGTTTCTGTACACCAAAATGTTTCACAGGATACTGACAACTGGCTTTTAAGACTCACTCAGGCAGATAAGAAAGGTTCACTTCAACCTGACGAGTTGAACATAAAGGATGATCAATTCAACCACTTGAACGATGATCTCATATCAACAGAGATAAATAATTCTACCTACGCGGCTGCTCCATATAACAGTAACAGAAGCTCTTGCAAAATTGGATCAGTTGAAAACAACTATACTTTAGCGGGAGGAATTAGAGCAGGATTGTTCAACGAAATAGGCAAGGCTAAAGATATACACGCATGCGCCGAAAAATGTTGTAAACGGAAAATCTGCAACATTGCTTTCATGATTCTCGATCGTTGCTATCTTGTTACCTGCGTGAAAGACGAGCTGTGTAAAAGCGTGCAAGCTCTTGCATCTAGCTTCAATCCTGTATTAGTTCGGGTTTCAAGAAGAGAAAAACATCTAACCATGCCGACAATAAAACCAACAAGTTCTGCAAATCAAAAACCAAAGATAGCACCTGTTTCGCCAGTATTGAAGGTAGAAGATTCTACCCATAACAATCTTGAACCTGGCTGTCTTACTGGTAAATTACAAAGCAATACAACATTATTAGGGGGTATACATGCCGGTAGCTTTCTTAGTAAAGGATCAACTGACACCGTAATGGAGTGCTCTAGACTATGTTGTGAAAGCAAAAACTGTAGTCTTGTATTTTATCTGTCGAGACATTGCTACTTGGTCACATGTTTTGACAGTTATCTGTGCCAATCAGTGCCTTCGCAACTTGAAGGTTTCGCACCAACAATAGTCCACATCATGCGAAACAAAGATTCAATGGGAGAAAATGCAAGACTTCTAAATTCTACGGATCAACCTTTGACCTTATTGCCACCGGCAATGAAAATGAACAATGAACATGATGCTCCAAAAAACATCACAAAACAGCCCAAAAAAGTTATGCCATTTGTAAATATTCAAAATGTACTCAATGATTTAAGTATTTCTTTGAACATTACAAGAAACAAGTCCAAAAGCTTTCCCAGAACTTGTGGTCATTCAAACCTTTATCGAGAGGTAACACTACGCAAAGGTTTTAACGCCGGACGATTTATTCCACACAACAATATTACAAATGCTAGAGACTGTCTCAGTGCTTGCTGCAAGGAAACACATTGCAACTTGATCTTCATGTATCAGAATAACTGTTTCACAGTGAGATGCAAAAGTAGTTTTGCCTGTGAGGTAGTTCAAGCAAGACCAACCTCCTTCAAGCCCCTGGTAGCTTTCGTATTCAGGAACAAAACCACTTCCAGTTACAAGGATTTAATCAAAATTTCTTCCTTTAAACCAACTCTTTCTTCAGGGCCAACTCCAGTAAACGTTATCCATATAAATGAGCCAAGACCAAAACTGACTTACCATGAAAAAGCTAATGTTAAAAATCCTCGCAGAAAAACAAACCAATTTATCAAACACAACTTAGTTGCGCTACTTAAGCAGCTTCGAAGCAAAAGTCACCTATATTCTCGCTCGAAAATGAGTGGAAGTCTGCGAAGAATTTTAAAACATCTCGATAAAACAAAACATAGCACACTTCACCGTACTAGCCATCAATTAAGTAAAAACCACAATGAGCGGAAAATGGAGGTTATACTGAAAAGACTTGCTTTCGTAGTTGCCAACAATCGTAAACTGGAAAAAGAAGTAAAAACGTTGTTACACAGGAGTAGAAAGGTCACTAATAGTAGAAGAAAAAGTACAAATATGGTTGACCAGTTACATTTACAGAAAATTAAAAACTTAAAGGTAGATAAAGAAACGAAGACCAGGGGCAAAAAATTAAAGCCTAAAAGAGCCTCCTTCAACATGGAAAGTGTCAAGTCCCATACTACAGCTGTTCCTCTTGAAGGAGAAGGAAACATGTCAACGAAAGTTCGAAACTTTATCAAAGCTAGCAAAGATACAAAAGTTACTGACAACCACACTCTTAAAGCTTTTAAACAAAAGAAAGCTTTTCCAACTGCGCCTATGACCTACAAAAAAGCTCAGCGAACAAACGATAACAAGAAACCGACGTACATGAAGAAAAAGAGCCCAAAACAAGGTATTACAGCGCCGGATGTTTATGAAACGGTTGATGATGACAATTATAGATCTACTAGGCCAACATCATCTACAACACATGCCTATATTCGTCTCATAACCATCATGAAATCAAAAACGCCTACATCAAGAGCTAGAATGCAAAGTAAGAAAGAAAAGATGATCGGCAAAATTTGGAAACAAACTAAAAAGATACAACGTTCTTATGGTCCGAATGATGGAATTTCTTCGTATTCTGCATTCGACAAACAAAATCAAGCGCCGGTTGTGAGAGTGTATAACATTAGGAAGAGAATGGGAACAAACCAAACGATAGAGGAGTTCATAGACGATGATTTTGATTCTACCAAGGAAGAACCTACAGTACCAACCAAACATTATCACAGCATCATGAATCATCACAACTATGTTCATGGTTCTAAATATGAAAATAACTACAACCATTATAAAGAAAATTTGTCACCAAAGACGCCTTCAACAAATGTTGAGGAGGTTATACACGATAATGTTCCAAAAAAAGATTCCCCTACAACTCCAAATGTTTTAAAGGATTTTAAAACAAGCAAGTACCATAGCAAAGAGCATACAAAATCCAATCGAATCCGCAATTATGACAGAGAAAAGGAAATACCTACAACGCCTTCACCAGCTGTAGTAGAGGTACTAGACAATAATGTTTCGACAAAGACTTTTACTCCAACTCCGCATGTTCTGGCCAAATTTCAAACAAGCAAACGCCATAGGAACGAGAGCACACAATCGAATCCTCTGCAGATAAGGAAAATAAAAGCAGATGCAGTGATGGGAGAAAAGCATGGTAACGTAGATGTTCTCACAGCCAATAGCCCAGTTCCAACGCCTTACTTTTTATCTCATGAGACACTTACTGAAGGTATGAACATAAAGAAACACACGGCGGATACAAAAACAAGAGGAAGTTTTGTTAATGAAATTATTAAAAAAGATGGGACTAGATTTCTAAGTCCTGTAAGTTCTAGCTTTAACAATGACAGCAAAATGATAAAAGCAACTGCACAAAATAATACAAAGAAAAAGAAGTTTGTCGGAAATGCAAATGTTGTAGAAGTCATCGATGATAAAAGTGAACCTTCATTAACTTCATCCGGTCCTCTGATTCATCAATTCAAGTTTCCTCAAACATCAAACAAAGAACAAGCTTACGAGACAAAGATGTATAATAATGATTATGTTAGTTCCCGAATAGTTGGAACGTCTATCAGAAGTAGCTTCCATCCAGTGGCAAAACACAAGATCTCCCAGAGCTCAAGATGGCAATCTAAAAGTTCTCCTAAAACAGAAGGAGAAGAGCTAGTTTCCTTAAGCGAAAAACAACATAAACCACAAGTTGTCGAAGAAGTTGTTGATGACGATGATGCTGATAAAAACAGAGAACCATTAAAAGATCAAATCGCTATTAATAATGCGAAAGATTCAAAAAGAATTAAAGAAGGTAACTATCAGCATGAAAGTTTTATTAAAGCGCAAGAAAATTCTGCCGGAGAAAAGACGAATGGCTTTACGCGGCAAGTGCATCTAGGTTTTCAGCCGCTCAGTAATGAAAAAGAAGCTGAGATTGCCGAATCTGAGACAGAACCGTTGTTATTACGCAAGAAGTCAAATCATCCAAACTTAAACCGAGGCAAACACATTCTGCAAAGGATTGGCATTTTGTTTAACCAATTGAAAGATATCTATGATGTTAAAAACAACACTGTTGGAATGAGAACGAAAGATGACGACGGAACTAAAAGGGAACATTTTCAGTCATTTATGAAGCACAAATCCAAAAGTAATAGCAACTTGTATGGAGGTCCTACTTCTCCGGTTTCTACAACTCATTATGTAGGGCACCGTGATATCGCGAGGCCAATGGTTAAAATGAAAACAAAAACAAAGAAAAAAGCTGCGGTAAACCACAATCACGAGTCTCTGTACAAGCTAGTTAAAGATATTTACAAACAAATCCAAAATCTACACAAAAATAATAAACAAAGCAACAAGCAACTAAAGAAAGTATTGGTAAGTTCTAACGCATCAAAGAAAAACAAAACAAACATCAATCTTGCATCAAAATATTCATTAGCACCTCACCGAAAAAGAACTGGGGTTAATAAAACCCAAGAAAATGCAATATTACAAGAGGTAAAAACAATTTTTAGCGAAATGAAGGAACTTTATCATAGAGCGTTGACTCAGAGAAAGCCGACACAACGTTCGACCTACTATCCAGCTACACTTGCCAATAATACAAATACGACCAACAAAAGAACAGGAACATCCTCGAAGAAAAACAAAGTAAAAAATGAAAATCACAATAGAATGAAAACTACCCACAAAGAAACAGTCGATATCGAAGCAGTTAACAAAATGTCCAGACCCAACAACGGAGGACATCAAAAATTGCAAAAGGAACCATGTAAGTAAACCTAACATTTATTATTAGGGACCTTAAGCAACGAGGACGGCGACGCCGACGCCGACAGCAAGAACAATAAAAAAGACAATAACTGCACGATGGAATGCATCAAGCTGAGCACCTGCACGTACTTGTCGCTAAAACTAGGACATGAGAAAACCTTTTTAGAGTTCTCGGGACAACAAAAACGTAATAACAAAATAATTCTCAGTACTTGATTAGCTTCACGAAGAAACATTTAAATTTTTTCTATTCACAGAGTTTAAGGCAAAGAAAACAAAACCCTGATGAGCCCAACAAGGAGTAAAGAGTAAATCAGAAATGTTATTTTCTGATCCGTCCTCATTCGCGTTGCCGTCCTCGTTGCTTAAGGCCCTGTTCACACTATACCGGATAGCTATCGTACCGTCTCAAAAATCATATCGGATAGGCCGCGTGTTCAAACTGGGAACGCTTGTTCCGGAGCAATTTTTGTGCCAGAGTGTACCCGAAACGGAACGCTTTCAAAAGTGATACGTTG
>JAOBAY020070537.1:0-11791 GCA_025331085.2 Zoanthus sociatus | reverse complement strand
CTTCACCAAAGGATTCTTTCCAAATTGGACCTCTGAAATTAAGTTGGACACAAATCAAAATTGGAATTCAGAGCAGTATCGTTGCCATCCCAGTTAACGTTTTAGTGGTGACAATATTTAAAAATATTAAACAATCAAGTATGGGAACAGACAACATCAAAACACCAGGCTGTCTTCCTCACTTTTTTGTTTACATTGGATGGGTTATATGCACTCTTACTGCGTTAACCGCCTCGACATTCACTGTTTTCTACAGTTTAATGTGGGGCAGAGAAACGTCCAACCAGTGGTTGACCTCAATAATGGTGTCAATGTTTCAAGATGTGATTATCACTCAGCCAATCAAGGTTGTCATTATTGCATCGCTACTGGCGTTGATCATCAAGAAGCCACCACAACAAGACACAGTCATTGGAGTTGCCATTGCAAAAGAAAAAGGACAAAAGGAGAAGACAATCAGGCTACCTGATAATGAAGAACTTGTAAAAGCAAGAGATTATAAGAAAAAGGTTGTTGAAATGTTTCGTACGATCATCGAGATACTACTCTTTCTTTTATTTGTTCTCCTATTATTTGTCGTTTGTTATGGAAACCGTGGAAGCAACAGATTTGCTATGACACAAGGATTGGAAAACATATTAAATAATTTTCAAAAGGTATATAATTTTTTATTAGTATTATTTTACTGGGCTAGGTTGTTGATAGTCGGGTTAAATTCAACCCTTGGATAAGGAAGAATTACGGCAACAGTTGCTTTTCTAAAAGGAAGATGACATCTTTTGTAAAATGCTGAACAGATTTACCGAGCAAAAAGCCTGTTAATTCCAGGTTTTCAAATTAAATCCTGCTCTGTATGGTTGCAAACAAGATCCTAGGTTAAAATGTTAACCCTGGATTAGTGCTAAGAGGTTTTCAAACAAACGGGCACTGGTCTGGAACTGCTGAACTTCAAATTTCTATTTCATCATTACTGACATGTTATGAATGAGTTTAAACAACCTTAAGAAAAACTACTTTTGTCCAATTTGTTTTCCAATCTTCATATCCTCAGGCTAAGTTATAAGGTATTGTAAAGTTGCTGTGATGTAGATATGTTCACAAATTGGTGGATAGAATAAGTCAGAAAGGCAATTCAATAGGTTTCAAAGTTTTTGAGTTACGTTGGCAGCTACGCTTGTGTTAGCTTCGTAATTTTTCTTAGAGAGTAACGCTCGAAATCTGTGGATTTCACATACACTACATACAACAATGATCAAGAAATTTGAACTTCTAAAATACGAGCCAAGAAAAACAAATGGATGGTTTTAAATTATATAGATAACAGATGGACAGATGAGTTCTGAGAAATCGTGGATGGAGAATAACTGGAGAGATGGTGCATAGATAATTGCAGAGATGATGGATTGATGGCTAATCATAGAGATTGCTAATGAATGGACAATTGTATAGATTGCTGATGGATAGTTAATTGTAATGATGGTTGATCTATGGATATGAAGAATTGGCTTAGGAAAAATAATTGTAAAGATACTGTAGTCGATTTATAACTGTAGAGGGGGTTGATAGATCAATGATTGTAAAAATAGTGGATGGAGATGATTTTAGACATGGTGATGGATGGATAATTATAGAGAAGGTGGAATGCTGATTAATTTGTTCAAAGGGTGGATGGATGTGTAGATGGATAGCTAATGGATGGCTAATGGATAGATGCTGTAGTAAGTAATTCAAAAGTCTTAGCAAGAAAGGAAATCTGTTAGTCCTTAACATTGCTACATGGTAGAGATGCCAAAGCTCTTGGAGACGTCGTTGGAGCGGAAAGATAAAATCGATAATTTTTTTTAATAAAAGAGCTTGTATTGAACTCTTCTACTGTAATGAAAGTAATCACACTTTCCTTGACTTGTTAACTCCGAATGGATGAGTACATCCAGATGGATGTAGAGCCACTTAGCATTACAGAAACTAGACGGAATCACTCTTCTAGGAGTTGATTAATCATGAAAAAGGATATTATTAAGCTGGAGAAAAAAGAGCTTTCTAATGGGCTAAATATTTAGTTCATTCATTAATTTATTTCTCATTTTAGGTTCGTGACACTCCAACATTTTGGCAGTGGGTAAGAACCAAGCTTATTCCCGGTCTGTTCAAAGCTGGATGGTATAACGGTCAGCAGTTTGAGTATGACGAAGGTTTCATCAGTGACAGATACGGGTTCTTGGTTGGAATGCCTCGGTTGCGTCAACTGAGAATCAAACAAGGTTCGATTTTTTTTTTTTTTTTTAACAATTAGATCTAAAGAAAGGATTGAACAGAACAGAAACCAAAGCGTCTGAAAGCCGAATGGGCTAGAGTCCACTTACTTGGAGGCTATTAGACTTAAATCCTAATTGCTTGGGTGCTATGAGGCTCAAGTGCTAGTTACTTAGATGCTTTGACGATTAAAGTCCATCTACTTGAAGGCAATGAGGCTTTTTTTAAAAGGCAATTTACTTGAAGCCATCAGGCTCAAAGATCATTTACTTGGAGTTAATGAGACGGCAAGAAAAAAATAAGTGTTTCAAATCTATTTATTTGAAGCAGAAATACTTGGCGAGTGTTGAGAATGGACAATCAAGTTTTGTAGCCACTCAGAATGCAGTTTATACTATTTGCGTTAACTCATTAGTAGAGTGATATTGGAGCATTAACAAAGGATTTTTAAAGTTAGAACTTATGTTGCTTTTAGCGGAAAATTGGAAAAACATGGTTACAATATAACTATTTCTCGCTTTGCTTTAGTACACTTAATCGTAAAAAATCCTTAACAATCGAAGATAAAACTCCCATCTTTGCCCTCCCATGGAATATTCTAATTTATTTTATGGAAACTAAAACATTCGTATTTTTGCGCAATCAATCTTGCGCAGGCGGAAAAAATCTCGATTTTGTGGTTGATCCAAATCGACGCCATCTTGGATTTCTCCGTGAGGGTCTGGGTGCGGGTCGTTACCAGAAGACGGGCCTCGTGCGAAAAAGTCTGCACTGCAGAGGAAGTTTCATCATCATTGAAGTTTATCATTTAGATACTAAATGTTCTTGTTCAGAGTTAACCAGGAGTTAAAACTAATTCACTTTTGAGCAACCGGGCCCTGGTGCATGATACTCAAAGACAGAGATAAACTTGAACAACGAACCATGAAACACCGATTACTTTGAAACAACTGTGAAAATTGTTCGTAACTCAAAGGCAACAAAACAGATAATTATTTGACTTCTTGTTTGTGAGTTAATAACTGTATTTACATGTACACGTACAGGACTAAGTTCAATCCCTCCAGCGCGGTGCTAGAAAAATCACCATCCTATCTAACCTTTAAACTATCAAACGCACTTCACTAATCTATGATTACTACTAGTAATAAGCTTATATTGTCACGAGTAATGTTGAACTTAAAGCAAGGCAAATAATTAACTGAAACTGAAGCCTCCACCTCTACGACTCAGGATCGAGTCCGCAGGTGGGCGGAGCTTTGTCGATCTAAATCTGACTCCGAGGGCTTTTCTCCGGGTACCACGGTTTTCCTCGCTCTGCAAATTCGACTTCTACGCTAAGATCTGAGCCGTCGAACGATTAAACATTAGCCTCTGCAGTGCTCCAAGCTTAGTTTTTTTTGTAAGTCACCTTTTTAAAAAGATGGCCAAGGATAGTCGCCATATCTTTTTATGAAAAGATTGCTTTTCGTTTTTGATTTTGCGGTCGTAACTTTTTATTACATAAGTCTGGATGTCAACTAAAAAAAGCAAATGACAACAAAGGAGGTCGCCAAATCGTTCTGACAGTTTTGATCGAAAGATATCTAATCTACTCGCCATCGTGACCAAAATGGTCGCAGCTTGGAGCGCTGCTCTATAGCTAGGAAGAATGGGCAGCCACTTCCTTCGCAATTGACGTTAAATAAAATATTTATTTATTTATCTGAGGGCATTGAATTGGGTTTGTTTAACGACAGCAGTCCTTGGGCTACAACTTTTAAAAAAACTGAAACAAACAACTTTCCGAATTATTTTGAGTAAGATTTTCTCCAAAACATTATCAAGTCGCAGAACGCAATTGGCAGTTAGGTTTTTTTAATTTTCTAGGACTTTTCCATGACATTTTTAAGAATGCAATTTACCACGACTTTTCCAGGCCTGGGTTTGTTTTCTAAAATTCACGGATTTTTCCAGGATTTAATTCGCATCCTGTTATTCGTTTTGGAGCACAACAATTGATTACATAACAGAGTGAACTTGCACGCGATTTCCCCTCCAAAATAGTAATAGTTTATTGTGTTTCATTAACTAAGGAAACAAGTATAATACAAATATCTTTTTTAAAGCATGTGAACATTCAAAGATTGAAGCAAAGAAGCATTATAGCAGTTAAATTACAAATAACTTTGTTTGGTGGTTATCATAATATGAAGTCACAAGAACGTTTTTAAGTGTACCTTTATAAATGTCTTCAATAAACTTCTGTTTCGCTGAGACGTTCAGTAGACAGTGAGCTTCTGGGAAAAAATCACTCAAAAGAAAGCGCTGCCTATAAAGGAAAATATAAGACATAATTAACCTTTTAGAGAGACAGAGTGTTTTTAAAACACTTTGTGCCTTTAAAACAGATCGCCCAAATAAAAATTGTCAAAATTTAAAAGATTTTCTGTTTCAGTGCATAACTCTACAAACCGCCAATGACCAAACAATTGTAATGAGTACTCTTAAGATATAAATGGTTTCTTTCGTGCCCACAACTCAATGAACATATCGTGTGTGTATTCAAGAATGTTTCGTGTATGAACTTGTGTTTAAGAACATGAATTAAGACTAAACTACAACGGCACAATCTCTATCAATAAAAGCGCAAAAAGCTTTATCCGCCATCCTAGGGACTAAAAACTTCAAATCAAAATAAAATGCTTTGTTTTTTTAATCTTCACTTTGCCCTCCCGTCCAATAACAGAGTGCGTGAAACATAAAAGATTAAATAAAAGGACTGCGGCACTTATTTGAACAAATACGGTGAATACACAATGACCTGAATAATACTGCTGATCAAACCAAACAATTCTCCGACAAAATAGATCACCATCCAGTCTACAAGTGGCCAAAATTAAACTACTAAATCCTATCAAGCGTCATTTCAATCGCTATCCTGAAATGAGATAAGTTATTCTTAGATTGAAGAGGAACTCTACTGACATACTCAGTGATTAAGATCTTAGAAAGATATCTTATGGTTTTTCAAAGGAATGCTTTCCTGTTCTAGAAAATACGACAACTTAGACTTAGAAGTGTTTTCAGGAACCGTACAACATCAGTAAAAGACACGATTGTCTTCTAGCTAAATTAAATAGACAGTTATTAACTTTAAGAGTTATTATTGAATACATGGCGATCTGTAAATAAATGACAAAAAACAAGTATGTGGAGATAAAGGGCTCGGAAAAAAAAAACGAGCTTCAGATGGGAATCAATCCCATGACCTTCTGTGAACTAGTTGAACGCGTAACCACTGAGCCACGGGAACTCATATGGTGAGCGAGGTCACTATATTGGGTTATGATACACGGATTGTATCACACAATCACTGAACGACATTAGTGTATCATGGACGCAATGATCGTATTAACTGCATCGCACAGTCACTTTAATAACGTCTCTAGTAATAACACGAACAGAATGATCATTATAACAAATAGGATATACAAACATATGCGGGTACATAGAACTCAAAAAAATCTGAGCTCCAGATGGAAATTGAACCGTTAACTTTCCGTACATTGGACGGATGCTCTATCACTGAGCCATCGAAACTCACATGGTAAGCGTGGTCATTAATTGGGTTATGACACACGGACTGTAACACACAATCACTTAAATGCCAAGGCATTATAAGACTTGATAAAACAATTAATGATATTCATACTTGGAGCTTGTCTTCTCAAGCACTCTTTGATATTCCTGTAGGTTTGTCAGCAGACCCATTTTGGTTGTTAACAAATTGATGTTGGGGATATGATTAACCAGCTGTTCTCCTGAATTAAAGAAAACAATATTATGATCATAGAAATTTTTTTCAAAACGTATTAAGAGAATTAGCAGTATTTTTGGACAATCTGGGTAGTCTTGAATATTTTATCAAAACAACATTTTTGTTTAGAAATCTTAAATCAGAAAATTACCAAAAACGTTTCATAAATTGTATGACCTTGCCTATAAAAGGTATAACTTCTAAAATTAAGTTTGTTTCAAAACCTTCTTTTTATATTCTTAAGGCTCAAAAACTACGATAAACTTCACCAAATTAAAACTCCTGGCATGTTAATTTTCAAAATTTATTGAAGCTAAATTCTTTACGAGCCTCTGGTTTCGATAGTTTTTTAAGTGGATAAAAGTCTGACTCCACCTGGACGGGACAGTAATTCACCGCAGGTTAGCTCCCAGCAGACACTGGTACTCATTTACCTACCCTAGACGGATAAGAAGCTGAGTTAGCTTAGGCGGAAAAGAAGGTCACACAATATTTAAACCGTGGTAGAGTCAGGCATCAAACTGTTCTTCACCTCTGTTTTCTAAGTACACAAAATTTTTATGTTATTTAATACTTAATTATTCTCTGAGCTGTGTACATTTCTATGATGTATATAAAATACCACTATTCTAGTATCGATTCATAAAACGTTCTTGAGCCATAAAGCCTACAAATAGTTAAATGGCCTGTAGCAGTACAGCACCAATGTTGTACCATTTAGCTAGGGCCGTAGGTACAACAAGGCTAATTTTACATACATATCAGATTTTATAAATCAATCAATCAATGGTTCAAGATACCTAACAAATGCTTATCAAAGATAAGGAATGGTAAAATCTGAGTTTCTTCAATTATAGTCACATCATGTAATGAATTTAAAAGTCTGAAAATTATTCAGGGTACTTCTATTCTTCAACTATAAAAATTAGAATCGCGAGATCATGGAGACTGAGTGTTTAAATTAGACAGCTAAAGGTAAATAAATCCATTTCCGAGCCTTATTGTACATTGGAGCTAGTGCTCATTTCCGGTTTGAGTTAAGAGGATGAAAGTTTTTGACTCCCCCTGGACAGGACATTAGAGAGCTTAAGCATCAGGCGTTCTTCATGTCACGGAAGCCAACTGGAATTAAAAAGTCAGCAGAAGGCGCGTACGTGAACACGTCATGCGGCCGTCTACAGAGGTCTACAAGCCGCTTTTTGCCTTCATGTTGGTCTGTCAGAACTGCAAAGTTTATTCTTATCAAAGAAATGGCTTCAGGCACCTCACAATAAATCTTTGTAAGTACATAGTTTCCTTACAATTAATTTAACACTGACTTTTGCTCCTAGCTCACGTCGTACTGTATGTGTAGCCAGTTTTACAATTTAAAGTTTGTTTTTGAGTGGACTCTTCAAAGTTAGTTGTTGCGCCTTTTTACACTGCGTCCGTCCGTCGTTGTACTACACCCGCTGCTTAAGTTAAAAATTCGCACCAAAAACGCCATTCTCGATCCAGTCCACTCACAGAAATTAGACCTCCATCGTGAAAAAATGTTGCAGTGCTTAACCTCTCTCCATTAACACATCACAGGTTAGCTCCCAGCAGGTGCTGGTACTCATTTACCGATCACAAAAGGATTAAAAGCTGAGTTAGCTTAGGCGGAAAGAAGGTCATACCAAAGTTCAAAACTCGGCAGAGACAGGAATCGAACCCAGGCCCTTGTTGCTGAAAGTTAAAATCTCGCCTACTGCAATAATTATGGCGCCCTAGTAAGTAGGCAGAGTAGCTTTAACAAACAGATTATGGTACGAGCTCTATAAGTCACGATGCAACTCTCTGAACATTTTGAGGATTCCAAAAATGCAAGTTAGAAAAACATCTCACACGGGTGCATGGGAACCCCATCTGTCTAGTTGACTACAAAAATGGCTAACATACTAATTAATACATAAAGGTTAAGGCTACGCCAAGGATGAAAATAATGCAAACTATAAACAACGTGAAGAAAGTTAAAGAATCTTATTTTGTTATAAGTTTTATATGTGTTAGTCATGGTGGCATAACTTAGGTCACAAAATGCATAGTCATGATAATAGAATAGCAATAACGAGTATAAACATCGATGTTTTGCTTTTAAGATAACAAGCAGCCATTAAATTACCTTCTCTGAATGCATTATAGTTTATATGGCTCTTGCACTCCACCCACTTGAGTTTAAACGTCATGTCGCTTTTGTCCTCAATTTTACGCCACCCTTGCGCAACCAGTGCACTCTCAATCCTAAACGATGGCAAATATAGTTAATTATCAGAATTAAGCTACGACAAGCTGATAACGTGAGTATTATCAGACAGATTTACTTTACTCCTGAATCAAGTTAAAGTTCAGAAAATTATTTCTTTAGTAAGAACACATTAATATATCTAAGGTCTATAATCAAAAGAGGTGTGTTAATCCTAAAACAAAACATACTTGAAAATTTCGGCTAAACATTTCACTTTGGGCTATTTTGCGAGCCAGTGCACAAGTAATACTTACATCCAATTACCATTTCCACCACCAATGTAAAATCCTGGCTGTCGCGAATAAGAGAATAACAGAGACTTGGTGCGTGGACTTCCTAAAGGACTGTTACCACTATTGTTATCAGAACTATCATCACTCCCTCTCCCTGGGGAGCTGTTGCTACTTCCATTGTCATCTGAAAACAAAACGTGGAACGGACAAACTGAGTTGGTATAACTGAAAAAATGAAAGACGAAGAAACAACGGAAGTTAGAAATAAAGGAAGTCAGGCAGGCATGAAGGTAGGAAGAAAGACTAGAAGAAAGGAAGGAAGGTAGGAAGGAAAGAAGGAAGGTAGAAAGGAAGGAAAGTAGAAAGGAAGGAACGAAGGTAGAAAGGAAGGAACAAAGGTAGAAAGGAAGGAAGGAAGGTAGAAAGGAAGCAAGCAAGCAAAGAAAAAATGGGACAAGGAGGAAAATGGGAAAAGGAAGAACAGAAGAAGGAAAATGGTAAAAGATAAACAAAATAGGAAAGCGATATAGGCAAGAATGTAAAATAAGCAATCAAAACAACTGAAACAGGAGGAATGCAAGTAGCAATGTCTGAATGGAAGAAAGAGAGAAAAAGAAGAGACAAGGAGAAAAAGAGTGCTCTAAAAGTTTTAATCTTACTAATAGAAGAGAGTACGAGAAGACGACACAAAGCTCTGATGACGGCGTTTACTTAAAGTTACGTCATGTGCATGCACAATTGCGATGACATTCAACTGTGAATACCGTCATACTCAGCTAACGATCTCGACTGACGAGCTTTCACGTCCGGGAGTGAACAGAAGTTCGAAGAGGTGAGTATGAGCTTTTTGAAAAAAAGCGTTAAGAAAATGAAGATAATCCGTTAAAACGCTTTAAAAAGCTGTTATACTTTTTTTAGCTACCACAACAAAGCGTTAAAAAAGCGATAAAACCGTTTGAAAAACTGTTTCAAAAACCGTTTGACAAACCATTTGAACAACCGTTAACCCGTTTATTACCCACTAAATTTTAACAGTTAAACGGAAAGCCGTTAGTGTAAGTCTTAAGAACGCCACATATTCTTGGGTTGCAATCATTGCCAAGAGACACAAAAGACAATAGACATAGCGGGCATGTTGGAGTCCAAAACAAAAGAAATAATCAAAATTCGTTTGTTAAGTGTCATCCAACATGGCCGCCATGACGTCAGGTGCAACCCAGCAATACGATAAAATGTGTTTTTTTTTTGCTTCAGTTACCATTCTATTAGTATTTAACTTCTCATCTTTTTACAACGGGCAAATTTACGGCTGAATTTCATCTGATTGGCAATTATTTTCCGATTTTGATTACAGTAATTCGCTAGACGCGGCCTTTTCTTCCAATAGGTTTCTCCAAATGGCTACACTAGTATTAATCGTTAGTTAGCAGATCAAGATCAAACTGGTAATAGCTCCAACACGGTAGCTCAAGGTTGCTTCTTGACTTGTTTGGATAGTACAACAACAAAAACGTTTCTTCGCCGATCAACTTGTCATTTTAGCAAACAGCAAACATTTATCTGATTTCTCTTAAAGAGTGCATACCGTATTTAGCAGCCATTGATCAGGAGTCTAGGTTTTCAATCAATACTTTTACAAATAAAACATAACAGACCGATAAACACAGAAAATTGTTTTGCGTTTCGCGCCAAAAGCACGGAGCTCCGTGCTGAAAATCATTCCTGCGTACGGTAACGTAAATTGACAGTCAACAGAACAAGGTTGTCGTCCAGTTTCTTTTCGGGAGTGAGCGCCGTCATCAAATCCCCCCTTGGTTGCTGCGTAAGTCTCTAATTAAAACAAAAACACAAATATACTGTCATTCCATCAAGTTTCAGTATTACCTCTTTTTGTTTCTTTCTTTGGAGAGGTCGACTTTCGGTTTCCACCATTGTTGCCATCGTTCTGGCTGTCAAGTGGACAGCACTGAAAGGTATTTTCTACGTCATAAGATACTACCTCAAAACACTCCAGTGATGATGACAATTCAGCACAACTTGCCAGGTCTGAAACACAACCCATCTGCTCATTGCAAGAATCTCTAGACAAAATACTATGGATGCATACCCATTCTCCACACGACTCAAATTGGGTGCTGGAACAAGTAGATGCCGTTAGATAGTCTTCACTTCTAATTTTCCGGAAATCTTGAAAATTAGTTCTACTTTTGTCCATATTTGATGCAATATGTTCCTCATCTAGGTGGTTATTTTGGCTGTTATTATGTTTTTCAACAAAATTTCTTTCTCCGCTAGATAACTCGGAATAATTTTGAGATACAAATGTTTTATCTCCTCGACTAGGCTCAGGGAAATCTAAAGATTTATTTTTGTAAAAACTCCCGCCTTCTGTTATTGATAAGTCTATCAGGTTCAAGTAAACATTTTGAGTTTGTTGACATAATGTTTCCCTCTCGGAATTATCTGTGGATTGTTTCTTTAATAATGTGACACTTTCCTCAATCTTTCTACTTGAGTTCTTCTGTAACTCTCCATCAAAAGTTTCAATTTTTTCGATACACTTTTGATCCCCGTCTAACCAGCCCTTCTCGTGGTCAGCCCTGTCACTGGCATTTTTTTCGTCACCAGACCCCTCGCTGTCAACATCACAGGCTGCCTCGTCCTGAATGTCATCAATATCGTCCAAAGAGAAGATAGACTTTTTGCCAGGCATATATATGGAAGCTCGCCAGAGGTGTTCCGGGCAAAAACTAGAAATAAAAATTCAGTTTCCAATTGGATTAAAATAATTAAAATGTTGAAATACATGTGAAAAGTACAATAAGATGAGTAGAAGGGGAAGAACTTAAGCAGGGAAGGAAGATTATTAGAAATATAATAATATTTTGTAATAATAACAATAATGATAATAATAACGGTTTATTGTTAGAATATCCACATAGAAGCTCCTCAGCTGACAATACACTAATTACCTAGCACTATCTGAACTAATACAATCATGTACTCAACTGTATAAAATAATCAAAAATATATATTTAACACAGTACATATTCGATATTATTATATGGATAATAGTGTTTTACCGGAAACTAAAACACTCGTATTTTCCATATTTTCACTCAATGAAGATATGAAAAAGTTATGTACCAAATGTCCCGGATTAACGCGCGCGTCCTTACAAATTTTAGTAAAACACTATTAAAACACTATTATCCATATAATAAAAAGAACATTACACGG
>JAOBAY020070526.1:0-11792 GCA_025331085.2 Zoanthus sociatus | reverse complement strand
CAGAATCAAACGTTCTAACAAAATAAAAACTTAGATAGAGGATATTACACAGTGGCGCGAACATAAGAAGTTTATCTTCGTGTGGAACAAATATTTCACGAGTGGGCGCAGCGAACGAGTGAAATCTTATCAATTACCATGAGAAGATAAACTACATATATTCAAGCTAACTTGTAATTTTATTTTTATTACATAGATATGAGTGTTTCGAAAATAATAAATAACTATACGTAAAACAAGAAAAACAACAAAAAAAAACCAAAACAAACAAAGGAATGATTATGACGTCAGCGATATCTTCACTAGTGAGGAAATGGAAAATATGTCACTCGTATCCCGGATTTAGTTTTATATGACATCTACGAGTGGCGTATCTTACAGTAACACACTCGTATTTTTATCTACTGATGAAGGAGCTGTGCTCCAAAAAAGTTTTAGAGTTTTTTAGTTAATTGTTATTGGTTTTTAAACAACACCTTAATGAAATAATACTCGTATCTATGTAAAAAATATTTAAGCGAATGTTACAAATCGACAAAAGCAAAAATCAAACTAGTTGCGCAACCAAATTTTCTAGAGAAATGGAAACCGAAGCTGGTACAAAGATGACTGGTGTAAGTTTTCAATATAGTAACAGAAATTAAATAAATTTTAAATTTTCAAGTTAAACATCATCGAAAAGGAAGACAAACACCAAAGTTTTTGACGCTAGTTCTTCGTTTTCAATAGTAACTTTGCTCGTAAAATTCTTCAAAATAAAAACATTTTGTAAAACCGAAACTTTAATTTGTTAAATTAATTAAAGTATTCAAAAAATAACTGCGGAAACCGCTGTTTTACCGTTATAATAATGACTGCCGGCGCAACGAATGCCCAAATAAGTCCATTGTCCACGGATAACCAACAAGCTTCTTTGTAACCATATCCTTCAGTTCTTGTAATGCACAGAGATATCAGAACGATCATGGCAGGAAAACCTGAGATTGCATTACACTCAAAAGTTACTTTTTGAAACACCGTTAACTACTCATTAACTATTGTAGTTAAACTCTATCGCTTTGAATTCGATACATTAAAAAACGTTCAACCCTCTTTTTATATTAACTACTTTAGTATATACCAAACAAGTGAATAGTACTTTTCGCGCATGCTGATTGGCTAGCTCGGAGGTGATTAGCCAAGTACTATTCACCTCCGACGAGCAGAAAAAAAAAACTTCCCGTTTCGCTTCGGCTTCAAAATGTCACAAGAAAGTTACTCTTTGGTTTGCTTGATATTCAGCCCGTGTGGTATACACTTAAACAATTGAATTCACCTCAGTGTCAGTAAAACTAGCTCGGTAAATATCCGCCACTATATTCACTTCCACTTCGGTGAAAAATTGTTAAGAAATGTATATGGTTAAAAACATCTAAGAGCTTTTGGCAGTTATATTAGACAACTGAAATCACCAGTGAAACGACAGCCTCCGATAATGCTTTAGATATTTTTTGACATTTTAAACCGAAAACGTTTCAACTTTACAGTATTTTATTAGCCCTAAACATTTCAAACTAGAAGTATGATTGCGTTCGATAAAGAAGAACACAATCCTAGTTTCGTGCTGTGAGTTGGGCGTCCTGTGACCGCTAATAAATCAAAATGGCCGCCCAACCTATTATTTTCGCAAGAGCTCTCGGTCAGAAAACTAATTCAAGGCTTCTACGCATCGTGCCGGCACTTGCTATTATTTCACGCAAGTTTCGAGTCACATTACTATCTGCCATCTACAATGTCCAAATCTTCATCAATTTAGACTACAGTAAAGAATACCGTGTACAAAATACCATATCACTTAGGATTTGAAAAGATCACCCAGCTACGGAATTTATGAAACATGAGTAAAATAAAATGAATAGCTGGAAAACTATGATGAACTTAATTTCGCAATGAACCAATAAAAGTAATAGCTTGGATTAAGCCAGCAACTTGAATTGAACGGATATGTTTTTCTAGTCGGTATTGGGTAATATTTTGAAGCATGATAAACAGCTAGCCTTTAAAAACGATTGTAGTCTATGTTGTGATTGTTGGATTTAGCTGAAAGTAATAAAATGATTTGCTCAAGAAATTGTCGATTACACTGTCCGATTACCATGCATTTTGCAGATTAATTAATAAACAGTTTATCTACCAATCACATTTGAGGAAGTTGTAATGATTGTGATTAATTTGGAAATAAATTTACACTCGTGAGTTTTTTACCCTACGGGCTCTGCAAATTTGATATTTTTTTGAAAACCCACTAGTGTAAATTAATTCCAAGTAGAACTCGTGTTAGATAAGAACTTTATTTTCTGTTATCAAAACCTCTCTCTTACAAGTCGCATAACTCGCTTAACTAACTCATGAATGCTATTTAAATTTAAAACTCGTGTCTCCTCGCGACCATGTTACTTACACCAGCCGAAAATGAGGAGTTGATGTAGTCTTTCTTGTGGACTTTCGCCTATAACCCGGACGATGAAAATGTAGAGCAGAATTCCCTCACACAGCGTCCAACAAAACACAGCAAGTAGGAAGAAATGCAATAACGCCGCCATCACTGTACAGAAAATCTAGATGACAAAAAAATTTCAGAAGTTTTTTTACAAACTGGCTGTAACTGATAATCTTAATCTTAATACATGGTGCTCACTGACTGATGATAAGAAAATTCCAGGAGTTTTCTAGGAGTTTTCCAGGAGTTCTTCAGGGTAGAAATTTTATTTTTCCAGGACCCAACCACAAACTTTCCCTTGCAAAAAATACGAGTAACTACACCACTAAAACAATTGCGCAGATGCGTTATTCAGCTTTCCAGAAAAGTAAAATGTGAGAAAAATCCCCCCCCTCCCTCCAAAAAGAAAATATAAAAAAATCATCCTGAAATTGAGTCTACATAACATAGAAAATACAATGAGTTAGATACCTATGCAGGTTTTGGTTTGTTCAAAATTTTCCCACAAAATTTCAGGACTTTTCCAGGAGATTAGGGAAATCATCTGTTTTTTCAGGAGTTTTCAAGGGCCCTGGAAAAAAATTTTAAAATTCCAGGAATTAAAAAGGCAGCTGCATAACATTGGCGGCCTGGTTGTCACGGTCAAACCCAAACATAACACTTTGTTATGTTCTGGGGTAGAACTCTTCGCTCCATATAGTTCCAATTGACAGAATAGTATTAATTGAACCAACTTCGCGGAGCTAATCCGTGCAATGAATTAGAATACCTTCCCAGGAGGTCAAAGAGTATCATTCCCTTAACTAAACAAAAGCCTGGCTCGGAAGTCACTTAGAGTTAGTAAAAAATATTTTATACAATTGCAAGTGCAAAATTACTACTGAAATGCTTTAAAAGATATGATTACAAAAAGGCTGTTTAACGAGCTGTATGAATAAACGAATATAATTGAGTTAAAACAACAAATTGTTATCAATTTAATTTTAACTTTTTCCCTTATCATTGGGCTTCGGTATAGGAGGTTTTACAGTTGTTTGCTTTTGTCTACAGTGACAAATTGACTAAATCGCCATTTAAAGCGCATTTGCAAGGTTTACGTAAGCGCATGCGCTTAATGCATCGTGTGAAAACAGGTGGTTTGATTATTCTGAATTAACGACTTGTGACAGGGTCACGACCAATATTAACATAACACGAATAGTCACCAGCAGACCAGCTTATGACTATGCGCAAACGAAGCCCCAGTTCAGGCAAAAATGCGTCTGAGTTAAAGATACTTTCAGCTGGCATTTTGTTGGGTTCCTAGTTTGTCAGTTACCTTGTTGCCGCGTGCAAAGCTCTCAATGATTACCAACAGGCATGCGCATGCGATAGCGATACACAGATTGACAAGAACAATGGTCCGGGGGCCTTTCAAGATCTTCCAGAAAAACATAGTTATCGCAACAGTAAGCGTGACTGTTAGGAGTGAAATGGAACAGCCAACAGTTGAGACAATTTCGAGTCCTTTTTTGTGATCATCAGGAATCTGAAAAAAAAAGAACTAAAAGTAATTATTTAATATTGAAGAACTCAAAGGCTTGATTTCATCATGTAAGTTGTATTTTTTCTTTTTAAATAGCTAGCTGCACTTTTTCATTAATAAATGCTGTGATTTCTATAATAAACAGAATCATCTTGCGTTGAAAATCTCGGCCCGCTTGCTTAAATAAAACGTTTACTTAACCTAAACCTCTGGATAGCAAAGTTAGTATCTCCATTTCTGCATGTAAGTATTGACATTTTTATCGGATACTCACAGCTACTCCGTAGGGATCCATCAGAGCGGCAAATACGGTTAGATGATTGCAGACACATGTTGTTATGGTATCATTGGACTCCTCGGAATCACGTTCACAACCAATATCTTCCCAATAGGAATGAAGGCCAGGTTTCCAGAACACGCATGTCCCAACAGGATTGGTCAATAAAACCTGATATAGATAAAACAAGAAATAGCCTTGTTTCTACTTTTCCTTCGTTTTAGTATTGTCAAATGAGCTTTCACTTAGCATCTCATCTATTTATATATCCAAAGCTAATTCTTTGTTCTTTGGTCTTAAAACTCTGGAGTTAAAATATCAATTCATAAGTCATTGCCTTGTTTTGGTCAACCAGTTAGCTTTCAAATAGGAAGGAATTTTTCTTTCATCAAAATTAAGGTTTTTACTAACATTTGTTGTATATAAGATGTACAGAAATTGATTTTCGTTTATATTTAAGATGTTTCCTGGTATTCTGTAAATTCGGGATACACTTGGTCTTGGGATATTATGAGCCTATCTAGGGGACTGGTTTACAAAATCTTTGGTGTCTTGTAAGTCACATATCACCGATTGTAAAAAGCTGCCACAGTTCACAAAGTTTCACTGCAAGTCTTTTTCTCATGTTTCATACGCTGACAGGAAGTAACTAGTTCAATCAACCAATTTTTGTTTCATGACTCTTCAAGATGGCGGAGGGATGAACTGCTTGGCTTTAATAAGTGGATCTTCATAAGTTCCATGCATTCTCTTCTCCAACTCTTTGTCTTTGAAAAACTTTTCTAGTTTATCACCTTACATTGAACTTTCTTAAACGTCTTAAAACAAAATAAAAACGGCGACCAATTGCAGCTGTGGTATTTTGTATACCTATATAGATGCTTATTTAGTTCATATAAAAATGGCTATTGTTTTAGTTGCGTTCGGCAAACTGACAGAGAGCTCGTGGTTGACTGTGCTAATATTTGATAGGACGTAGTTTACATTTCAAATTTGCAAAAAGAAGGTTTTTTAAACTTGCCGCCACGCACGTGTTCCTTTGCTTTCGTTTGAATAGGGGTTCCTCCATATAAGGCTTTTTCCTTATATGGAAATGATATACAAAGAAAGCGTTATAATTTTAAGACTTTATTTTGGGCGAAAACGTTTTTGTAGAAAGAGTTTGAGTTATACAATAAATAGTTTGAAACCAAAACAAGGGATACGGTTATCTGAATTTCAAAACATATCACTGATTCAGTGAACGTCTCACCTATAATATGTACAAACAAAATTGACACAATTTATTCCGAAGTAAAAAATGTCTTACCTCTTTGTTCTGCAGGACAATCTTCACTGGTTTATTTAGAGGTTTTATCAGAGGTGGCCTAATTGTGCTTGACACAATACTTGTGCTAGATTTAATCTTCATCTCGCTCGTTGTGTTCAATTTCTTTACCAGGCTCATTTTACCAACAGAGAGTTGAAGGATATTATTCAAGGTGAGATAAACCACGTTTACAACGACCATTGGTCGATGGGACCAGAACACTTCCGCTGGTAGGGAGATTATGGTTTCGTTGTAAATGTAGATTAAACCGTTCCGCACAGCCTTTGAAAATTGAGAAATAAACAAAAGATGGCACAGTTTGAGCACATTATAATAAAACACACTAACGCAAAACAGAGCATGCGCACAAGAAAATCATTCTTTACACAATACTCTTTAAGTCAATATCTTACCACTAAAAAGCATGCTCTTTATTACATTTTTTATCATCAAGAGAAAATGTTATCATACAATATCAAACGAATGAGTTAAGTTGCCAAATGAAAATACCGTATTTGCCTCCATATTTGGTCCAGAAACAAACAATGCTTGTTTCATATGGCAAACTTTTCGATATCATTGTTACAAGCAGTTGTCCAAAAGACTTGCAATGACTGAGTTTACAACATGAGTTTGAAGATTGGGCCGTTTATACAATATTTCGACTGGCCGTTACCAGTCTTTATCAGGCTTTATTATTAGGACAATTTCTGTTACAGTTTTTTATATGTTAAAAATAAAATCAGTAACAAATGGAAATTACAAACATTGCAAGGATTGCTAAATTTTTGTATTTCCACAAAAAAAATTCGGAGAACTCGTTTTAATAGTTTAAAGACAGTAATGATAAATGTTTCGAAACAACGAACATAAGATAAAAACCTGGCTGTTGGGCCATATCCTTTTAACTTGCATTCCGATATTTGTTGTGTTTACTTCCACAGCTGTCAAATTGTTGGTGGTGAGCTGACACCCAACTTTGTGTCCGTATTCATCAACCATAGTGATCAAGTCCTTCTCGTCTGTACTGTTCAGCTACATGTGAAGTAAAGAATGAATAGCTTAGTTATCTCTGATAGCTGAAACCTCTTGTATGTGGTGAATACATTAGTGTCACTCTTCTCCTAATAGTCACAGATAGATCTTGTCCTCTTCCTCCTCCTAACTCGCCTTCTTCTTATCATGTTCATCTCGCCTTCTTATTTTATTTATTGTAATTACTTCTTAGTTTTTCAAAATATTTAAGTAAATAAAAACTTACCATTTCAAGTTCATTCCATGCATTTAGATTCACTGGATCAAATAGATTGTTCACTACACCGATAAAATGTTTATGGTTTTCTTCAACAAACATTTCTTTCATATTTTTACTTTGGAACAGCAGAATCATGTGGAGGATGTCCATCGAGGTTTGGAGATCAAGCACTGAAATCGACAACTGAGACTTTGGGTCTCTAATTTTAGTCGCCTCAAAAAGACTAGCAAGTACTTTATTGACTTGAAAGGCTGTTGCGTTCAGCTCACTGGCAGCTTCCATCTGTGTAGAAAAGACAAAAATAATATGTTTCTTCATCTAAAAAGACACTACGACATTTAAGATTAACTATAGAAATAATAATGGAAGGTTAAAAAATAAATTTCAAGCCTAAGGAAATTTTTATGTATGGATAATTTCACAAAATTAATACTTTCATTGATTAGATTCATTTTCAAATTAAAACACAAAATGTCGTTAATGCTGTTAAACTTATTAATTTAGTTCTAATCATGCAAACTAGAATGCATATAAAATTTGAAAGTTACTCTTTCTTATAAAAAAACAAAATAAATCCCCACAGAAACACCACGTGATCCGAAGTTAAGCGCTGAACCAATCATGTAGCAAAATTGTTCTCTATCCCAGACTACATTGCAAGATGAAAAGAACAAGAACAATATAAATTTGTAAGATGAATTGGAAATAAGAATTCAAGCATGGGACCAGTTAGTAAACTTATTATTTTGCTATCATAATCTTAAATGTTTCTTCAAATGCAGATATTTGCTAACCCAATATATATAGAATTCAAAGATTATTCAAGTTAGTACCCAGGCTTATTTCTGACTCCCGTAAAGAAATGAGCCTGAGTATGAGATTGAAAATTGTTAAGCGTGCGACGTGAATGAGTATTAGAAATACTTAATTCTCGTAACAAATTTTGACTCAAAAGAAATGCTTGAGGAAATAATCTCTTTGGTAAAATAACTTAAAAAATACACTGCTTTGCTCATTTTAATGAATGTTCATACAAAAAAAGTATATTCGTCATTCATCTCTTAAGATTGAAAAATAATACAAAAATCACACAAACGGATTCAGTTACAAACCAAGATAACCTAGGTGCATCCAAATGCAAAGATCATATTTACCTGTTTCTTGAGATGTTCAAAAATGTTACTTGTGCAGTTGCGAAATAAAGGGACAACATTATCCTGTGTTGCAGGTTTTCTGCCAAAATCACATATCTGAGTTGCAATTGTTTCTAGAAAAGGAATTTTAAACAAGTTTACGCCTCGCGAAAGAGTCGTCTTTTAATAACGTTTTGCTTTCATTACTGTTGCTCTGAAGGGACTGTTCTTGTCCATCTTTACGATGTACATATCTCTCTCATGTTAATTCCGTGTAAATTTAAAAATCACAACAGAAAAAAAACTTATATCACGTCAGACCATGCCTATACCCCATTCACATTACTTCACAACGCATCAAATTTTATCAAACCACATCACATCTCATTTTATTACTCTCCATCACATCACATCACATCGCTTCACAACACATCACATCTTCTCACATCATATCACATTGCTTCACAACACATCACATCTTATCACACTACATTACTTCACACTACATCACGTTACTTCAAACTACATTACTTCACATCACATCACACCTTAATACTTCACCACATCATGTTTAAACACAGCACATCACTTAACACCACATCACATCACTTTGCACCACATTACATCACTTTACTTCACATATTATCGCTCCATATGAAATTACTTCACAATGCATCACTTAACACCACATTACATCCTATTTTACTGCATCACATCTCTTTACTCCACATTACATAATTTCGTACCGCGTGCACATCACATCAGATCACTTCACATCTCACTACTCCATGTTTCACATCTCACCATTCCACATCATACCACTTCGTACCCTATCACGTCAGTTCAAACCAAGTCGCATCACTGCACAGCACATTAGATCACCCTGGTCATTTCACACCACACCAAATTGAATCATTTTACGTCACGCATTATCACAAGATACTCGTCTTTTAGCAGCACATAATCGGCTTTCGCCTCGCTCATTATTCAGATTTCTCGTTCATTTTATCGCCAGCTCGTGGGTAGATATGATATGAAAGTAACTAACCCTTAATTAACAGATCTAGATCTTTCCATTTCCATATTTTTTGATTCTGAAAAATTAGAACAAGGCTGAAAATAATTTATGATATTATGTTACCTTCTTTGGCAGTTCTTGCAAACGGAGTTGACGTAGATGGAACTTTAGATATGATTTGCGTTGCAGCTAGTGATTGTTTAACATTTTCATGTTTCGCATGTGTGTTTGAAACCGTTTTTGGAAAAGTTCGAATTGTAATAGTCAGTGTCTTGAGTATCTCTGAGAACTTCTTGTTACTTGTCAACCATCTGAGTGGTGGTCGTGATGCAAACTTATCACTTACGTTTCCGAACGAGGCTGTCACGGACCTTACCATCGGTTGTGTTGCAGTTTCAGAAAGTTTTGAGATGATTCGTATCACAGTGTCCGCTGAAGATACACCCACAGCTTCTGTAGGATCTGTTGTACTAATAGTTGATACTGACTCTGATAATAACATTGTTTGTGTTACAGTTAGGTAGAGTGTTGAAGTAGGCAACTTACTTTTTTCCGTTGACGAAGTAACCACTGTTTTTATTACTAAAGGAGCAGTAAATACTGGATGAGCTCCGTATGTTTGAGGCAAAGTTGTTTTGGACGTTGGCAATGTCCGAAATGGTGATGAAGCGGGCTGGGTGGATACTGTAGGGTCCAAGACCATTGCCTTATCTGTAGTCTGGGATTTTGTCGTAGCATTATTCAAAAATATTTTCACTGTGAAGAAAAATACAAAATGTTTGACTTTGTTTTAATTTTGTAAACGGTTTGGCATGGTGGCGCAGTTGGTAAGAGCTTTGTCTTTCAGCTAAATAATCCCAGGTTTGAGCCGTGGCTCTGCCGAGAATTGCATATAGCCACTTGTTGCATCCCTATCGCCGAGAGCAATTTAATGAGTTATGTACCATATTTTTACAACCAGCCTAATTTAAAAGCTTATCAGACGACAAGATAACCTAGTGGTAAGATACAGCACTAACGATCATATTTCCTGTACACAAAAAATCTTAAAATATATATCTTGTTTTACCTGCATGTTTTATAGCGAATAAGGACGTTACTGTAGGCCCTCGGCGACGTATGTGTGTTTATGTGTGTGTCTATCATGTAAAAGGTCTCCGTTCACCGTAGAAAGGTAAAGATAGTGTCTTCAATTAGTAGGCCTTTGGCCAGCTAAATAAAAATGACAGCTAAAGAAAGTCATTATTATTATTAATAACATTAAGCCTGGTGACAAAACAGTTATTGAGCTAGTACCTACTGCTTACCTGGAAGTTTATAGATCTCAAGTCTTGTTGTTGGGTAAGTGCGATAGCTAGTTGGCCAGAAGCGAACTTTACGCGCCATTACTGGAACAGGCAGTACTCGTCTTGCAACAGTGCCACTGTTTGAATTCCCTGTAAACAGCTGACCAAACAGACAAAATTACTATTCCATTTGATTGATTTTTCGTGTATCATTTGCAGCAACTTCTGTTGTAAATGTTATTATCACTGTCTAGTGTAAATGTCATCTTCACTTCAAATGCTATTGCTTTTTCAAGTATTAACAATAGAAGTTAGCATATATTATTCCCAAGAGTCACAAAAAAAGACAGCGGCGGTTTTGGTGTCCCAATAAACCGCGTTTTGACGTGCGAAAACCCTCCACTGTGCCATTGTTATTTTCATTGTCCATGTTGTAAACATACTGATCAGATAATAACCAAGTGCGAGGTCTGTAGTGAAAAATATTTGCCCGATGTCTTCTGTTTGACCGAGCGAACGAGGTTATTAAGATATTTATTACATAGTTTCATTTTTAGGTCAGTAAAAGAAAACAAACAAGAAAAACGTTAGCGAGTAATCGGTTCAATAAAATCCCGGTTTTGTATCGGAAGTTCTTGGACCGAGTTTTGGCCAATCAGCGTGCTTGATTTGGTTATTGGGCCTAGAAATTTGACTTGCCGCGTAATAACTGTTATTATAACTCGAAATATCGCGGTCAATATCCTTCCAGTCATTTCAGCTACTGTCACTAATACTGCAAAATGTTTTTCTGTTATATTCTGAACCAGAAGTAAATGTTTTATTTGGATCTGAACAATAATAACGTCATAATTACGACTTGTAACTCGTTTTCATTTTTTTAGAACTACGAGACACCCCTTGGTATAAACATTTGGTATTTTTAAAGGCATCTTGCAATTCAAAAGCTAACACTAGTCATACTTTGTAACTTTAATTTTGAACCCCACAGAATCAGAATCAAGTTTAATAAAATAAATAGAACTGTTTAAAACTGTGAAAATATCATTATCATTTTTTCAGCGACTGTCTCCATGTTTTAGGGTGTTTCTAGTAGCTAAACCCTTTTCCGATCCCAGAGGCTCAATTGAGCTGGTACTTATCTCATGTTTCTTTAGTATTAAGCGGATAAGTCTTTGACTTCCTGTGGATGGGAAACTAATTCATCGAAGGTTAGCTCACACCCGGGGGGTTTCTTTAGGGTAAAAAGGGTAGGGATGATCGTCGGAAAATGTGAAAAAATACCCTAAAAAAGACCAAAGCGTAAAAGTTTTCGTCCCTAAAAATACGTCGTAGCAAAAAATGATCCCTAAAAAAATACTAAAACAGGAGATAATCGAAAAAATGACTTCGTCGTTTCGCTTTTGCACCCCTAAAAATACCGTTTCATTAAGATAACTTCGATTTTTGTCTGAAAACCCCTAAAAAATACCAAATTGCCAATTTTGACCCCTAAAAAATACGACGATCA
>JAOBAY020070515.1:0-11795 GCA_025331085.2 Zoanthus sociatus | reverse complement strand
CAACAACAACAACATTTTATTTGCACCTTTACGTTACATTCATAAAAATTCAAATTAGCTTTTGAAGTAATATATTACAATTAGGTGGCTGGACACCCGAAAATAACTATATAGAGCTAATCTGGTCGGGTGCCCATTATTAGTTTTCATTACTTTTAAACAAAAATGAGCAAATACAGAAATACTGTGTTTCGTTGGTATCTACAGAATTGGATCAGGTAAAGTGGCCAATGTTATTGTTGATAATGGAAAGGATGATGATGAGGATGACACTTTTGTGGTTGATGACAGTCATCTGCAGCAGAACCACATAGATGCAGTGAGTTAATATTTATTTAGTGTTGAACTAAATAAAAAGATTCTATTCCATTCACCAGTTCCGGTCATCTCATAAAATCTTACAAATTTGTTAACCTAAAGATAATTAAACTGTTAGTAAGAATTGTTACTATTATTATCATACTAATAATAAGCTAAAACAAACACAGGGTGGCAAAGCAAGACACAAGAATCAGGGAATAAAATGTTTCATTCTGTTATCATTATAATAATAATAGTAATAACAATAATAATGATAATAATAATAATAGTAAATGTGATGATAGTAATAATAATTAGTAGTAGTACTGTAGTAGTAGTATTAGAAGAAGAAGAAGAAAAAGAAGAAGATAGTAGATAGATAGTAGATAGATAGTAGATAGATTATTTAACAAATAAAGAAACCTAAGCTGTGTATTACACTGATAAAACACAAGGGAAATGTAGAAAACATGAGCCAATAAAACATGGATTTTTAACCAATCAGAGCGTGTGCAGGGTCCTATCAATATTATAATAGTAGATAGATAGTAGATGATAGTAGATTGATAGATAGACAGTAAATAGATAGTAGATAGACAGTAGATAAACAGTAGATAGATAGATAGATAGATAGATAGATAGATAGATAGATCTAGATAGATAGATAGATAGATAGATAGATAGTAGATGATAGTAGATAGATAGTAGATAGATAGTAGAGGGATAGTAGATGATGGTAGATGGATAGTAATAACTATCTACAGATTTCTTGTCTACCATTAAATATTGATTGTAGCTGCATGTGTGATTCTCTTCTTCAATTTCAGTTACCTGCTACAGAAGGAACAGAGGATGATGGAGAACATGGTACAGTTTGAATTTAGATCCTGTTTTGTTAATAGCATACATTAAGTCTTTTTACATCTACTTTGTGGTTTCATTACATTCATGATTGACTTTTTGGTTATCTAGTATATATAATGAGAACTGACATCGTCAATCATTTTTGTCAGTGTCCACAGCAAAAACTTCTTTTTGTCTAACGAATGGATGAAACAACTGTTATTTAAATCACAGTGCTAGAAAAATATTGAAAGCTAAGAGAAGCTCGTGGAGATACTTAAGTAGGGTTTGGACAAATCTCTCAAAAAACAATATTACAATCTTGATGTTATTATTAGTCAAGTTTATATCCAGGAACTATTTAGAAACATTTCTAAGGAAGCATGCACTTCTTCTAAAAGCAGTCATTCATGACTGTTTCTAAATTGATGTTTATAGGTGGCCTTGTAAGAAAGATTTTAGAAACCAAAAGAGAGCTGGAAGGGCCTGGTGTTGTCCAGGAAACCAGGCCTGTGCCACATGTGTCAGATGCTGCTCGAAGGAAAGAACGAGAGCTGGCTCAAAAAGAGGTTTGTTTTTTATTTAAAATATCAAAAAGTAGTTATTTTTCCAAGAAAACTCTAGCTTCAAAATTTTTTTAAATTAGATTTTTTATGAGCAAATTTTTATTCATTTTAGGTTTTGTCATTTTTGAGCCTCTGACTCTGCTATTAGTAAGAAGATAAGTGCTAAATTTAGTTATAAAAAGAAAAGCCTTTAGTTGTGGTATGTATATTAACTTTCTCTGACAACTATTATTGGTGTTGCAGTTTCCTAGACTAGGAGTTAGCTAAGTGTTGAAAAACAAATTATGCGTGAAAATTGTTTTCTTTGATTTGCTGACTTCATAACTTTTCAATTTTTTTTCTGTAAAACAAAGCAGTGCAGTCACAGGCTCTTATACATAAGGAGCAATTAAGGAACAAAACTGAAAATATTTGAAAGTTTAAAACCTTGAAGAGAAGCTTTGTACATACTGCAATTTGTCTTTTGATATGAGTGTTTTTGTTTTATAGAGTCACGGAAAGTTTTGGAAAATAGGGAAATGTTTTTTTCTAAAATGGTCTTGTTGTTGGCAACTAATTACTTTGTCTTGTCTTCGGCGACCATGGAAAAATCTTGGATTTTTTATTTGTTTACTTTGCAAACTGAGATATATGTTTAGTTTGAAGGCTCCTTAAACAACTTATTTGTATACAAATTGTAGCAGACAAGCATAGCCAAACGGACGTCCTCCAGTTAAGAACACGTGATTGTAATGTCAGTTGTTAAGTTTTAGAGGAAAAACACATTGAAAATGCACATTTTGCGGTTTACTGTGCCACCTAATTAACAATTAGACCTCGAGGACGAATGCTCTACGAGTCCATAACCCACGAGGCCGTAGGCCAAATGGGCTACTCAAACTCGTTGTCAATAAGGCCGAGAGGTTTAATTGTTTTAGTATAAACCTACTAATCAGTCAAAAAAGGATGTACAAATTGAATTGTCGATGAAATCCTCTGATATTATAGCAAATTGGGGCTCATTACTGTTTTGATCCACCACCTTTCTCTACTAGTAACCTATCACAAATAGACCTCTAGTAGAGTAGCCAATCAAAATGCCAGATGCGTGTAAGACCGTTAGAGGTTTATACTAAAGTAAAGTAAAAGCTACTTTAATAAGTGTATAAATTTAGTAAGTTTTGTTACTTCGAAGTAAATAGATTTGAAAAGTTTTGAGAAAGTTTTAATTTGGAAATTCAAGCATATACATTTGGTGCGAACCCTGTGATATTAACCAGTCATTTTTTGCTCCAATTTGTAGATTGAAAAGCTAAGGACAAGTATCCAAACTCTTACTAGAAGTGCAAATCCTCTTGGTAAAATAATGGATTATATTCAGGTAAATTTTCCAGACTCTTACTAGAAGTGGAAATTCTCGTGGTAAAATAATGGATTATATTCAGGTAAATTCTCAAAACGTTTACTAGAAGTGCAAATCCTTTTGGAAAGATAATGGATTATATTCAGGTAGATTTAAAAAACATAGATAGCTTTTTAAACAAAACCAAGGTACTATATTAACAAAAAGATCAAAACGATTAGTTTCACAAGTGAATTGGTTAGGCTAATTTACATGTGAAAGTGCAACAAGCGACCCACGTGTGCTTAATCCGTGTTGCCAAGGAGTTGGTCACGCGTTTAATTTCGACCAGTCACAAGTGAAATCGCACGAAGAACTCACGTGTGTTAGAGTCTGTGGGTTCTATAAGCTTGGGTTATCGACAAGGTCGATCGAGTATTCTTTAGTCAAATAAATCAACGCAAAACATGAACTTCTTTTTAGAGTTTCTCCCACATAAAAGCAACATGCAGCAAAAAGGGCTGTAGACACATGTACACTTTGCGTACCTTATGTTACTTGACGTCACAGCGGTCATTTTAAGGAGCTTTTATCAAAAGATGGTTGATTATATGGCATATGGCATATAGCTTCTGTGTGTTGCCATTTTAATATGCCATTACTTCCTGGTATAAATCGTTTTCACAATCCCTTGAGACGCTTAAGACAGGGCATTGCCACTTAATAGGTAGACGTGACTACTACAAATATGTACACGTAAGCATGTAACACGATGCGATGCCACGTACGTAAGCGCTCATAGAAGACGTACTTTGATTGGTGTAAAGTTTAATAAATGAATTGTTTGGACTTCCAGTGCATGTGACTCATAATTATATCACACTATTCGGTGATATAATTATGGCTCCGCTAAACCAGCGGAGGCAGGAACCATAAACCCCCCAGTCCCCCCCCCTTCCTGTCCCTCCTTCCCCCTCAGAGACACAGATAATCGCCGTGCATACATTGACACTGTCAGAAAGCAAAACCAAAATTCAGGGGGGAGGGGGGTATAATCCCCCAATCTCTCTGCCTAACATTGAAACATCGTGCAATTGCAGGAGGATATGGACAGCATGCACAAAGAGTTAGAAACGTGGAGGAGAGAAAACAAGGAACATGCAGTCGCACTAAAGAGAGAAGAAAGGTATGTCGTTAATATTGACAGGCAGTTGTATGTGATACAATGTTCGACTCAAGCCTTTATTAGCAAAGAACTCTCAAAGTCTATTTTGCAAAGACCTGTCCCAAATCTCAAGGCATAGAGGGATACCCCATGGGTTGTAAAAATATTTTGGCAGTAAAATATTTTTCTATGTGTTTACGATCATAATAAACCTCACGGAAACATGAGAAAAGATGTAAATTATGAGCCGAAAGAAACGCTTTTTGCATTGAGCTATTTATAAATTCTTCTTAAACTACTGCAAATCGTGGAGACGTGGCTACTATTAATAATACATACACTTTATATGTTATTGGCATTAGAGCACGGTTGTGACGTTGTCGACACGTAATGCTAAATCATGTAATTGACTTTGACCATTTCCACGCCTGGTTTATGAACAGTGAACGAAGGCCATGGCGATTAGAGGTATAGATAACAAAGTCAAGGCCATACTTGTTTCGAGTGCGGCCTTATTTTCCTAAACGTTTTTTCTCTGTTTTTCCTACAGCATTACGGAAAGTGAAATAGAACCGCTAAAAGCTAAGTTAGCTGAATTAGATACAGAAATTACAGAAATGGTAAGTCCCGTATTTTCTTACTCTAAGTTCCCTAGTACTGAGCAGGGGGGCTAGATTAAACGGGGAGGTCAGAATTTCTAGGAAAATTCAATAAACTGGAAGGGGGGGGGGGTTGTTAGTGTTCTTGTCACTATTTCTGTCTTTGCTGTTGCCCTTTTGTTTCTTGTCAGTCGTTGCATGGTCTTTACTTTTGGCGTTATCGTTGTAGTTGTCTTTGTCACCCTTGTTGGTTATTGCAACTATTTTGTATTTTTTGTTTTTTATCGTAGTTGTTGGTCGCTATCACTGTTGTCTTTTTCATATAATATTGTTCATTACCGCAGTTATCTTTGTAGCAGTACTTATTTTAAGTGTTGATAACTGATATGTTGTCTGTTGCATATGTTGTCTTTGTCATAGTTGTTTGTAAGTGTTGTTGCTTTTGTTGCTGTAATTTTTTTTTTCATTAGTGTCGATCAGAGAAACCATTGTCTTTTGTTGTTTTTGTCGTAGTTGGTCATTATCACTGTTGTTTTCTTTGTCGTAGTTATTGTATTTGCGGTAGTCGTTTATGTCGTAGTTTATGTTGTTAACGCCATATTTACTGCTTATATTGTTTTTATCGTATTTGTTGTGATTGTAGCTGTAGTTTTTTTTTTGTTATTGGCATTGGAATTATCTTAATTGCTTTATCATAGTTGTCTATTTTATTATCCATAATAAGAAACAAGGAGTTTTTTTTTATTCCTAGAGTTAGTTCAACACGGTATGGAAACTGCATGCAGTAAGATACTTGGGACCTCAATTGTGGTCAAAACTTAGTTCAATGTTACGTAGTTCATCAACTCTTGGCATTTTTAAAAAACAATATTAAAAAGTTAGACTTGAGTGTGGAGTTGTTGGGGGATGGCTGCAGTTACTGCGTCCTGTTTTCTTCATAATACGTGACAGCCCAGCATTTTGTACTTCTAAAAATGTAAATGTTTATAAATATTCATAGAGTTTTAGAATTGTTAGAATAGTAGTTAAAGTATTTATAAGTAGATTTTAATTCTTTTTTTCAGATTTATTTAGTTATTTATTATTTTTGTTAAGGTGTCGTTACTGGGAAACTATTACTTTCATATTTAACACTGAAATAAAGTCTTCTTGTTCTGTTCTCATCGCAGTTTCTCTCGAAAAAATATTTTATATTTTTTTTATTTTACACCATTTAAAATAACTTCATAAACCTTACGCTATACATGTTCTTATAATGACTCATGTTTTTGTTTCATTTTGACAGGTTGATCGAATTAGTACTATTAAATGTAATATTCTCAAGAATGATGAAAAGATACAGAAAATGCTTGGAAGCATATCGTTCTCATCGCGGTGATTTTAGTATATGCGGGTCATGTGCTCCCTGTAATATGAAGCTGTAGAAAGTGTATTATATGTACTGAAATAGATCACAAAATATTGAACTGCTGTAAAATAGTTCAACCTGATTTTTGTACGTGTATATTTTATTTATTTCCCAGATTCCTTTCTAAACTATCTTTACAGAAGATAAACGCTTACTTAAAATTTTGAAGCTATCCTGAGATTTTTTCCTACTAAAGTTGTTTTATTCTGCTAGCTATTTATGGAGACTCTTTGCTTGATTCACTGTTCTTTTCTTTAAGGCTCTTTTTAGTAAATAAAACTATTCGTTTCTGCATTAATAAAACACGTTCCAGCTTCATGCTGATGTATACAGACGGATCTTGTGGTGTCTAACCGCTCGAAGCGCTGCCTTTCAGATTTGTTACACTCCCAACACTTTAACTCAAATCAACTTGTAGTATTATCTGGGCGTGGCTATAAATAGATCCATAGAATACTTAAAACGCCTAACACTTAATATATAAGATCTTTATAACTTGTCTTTGTAAGTAAAAGCGGTTGTTTAGCCGCTATGCAAATGCTGTTGTATTATAGCGGCGTGTAATAAACCTATTTTGATACCAAAGCAGTTAAACATGGTATGTAAATCAAACTGTTAGTTATCATAACGAACTGTTTCTAATCCATTCAAACTGGCAGATACTTACTTAGGCCCTTAGCTCCATGTGGAGCATGTAGGTCATCTACCACAGAATGCTAACGCACACGACTTTGGGCTTTCCTTTTGACCTCTGTGCAAGACATATCTAATTTCTTCATCTCTATCTCTGTGTCCCTCTTCCAGCTATTCCTTGGCCGCCCCCTTTTCCTTTTTCCCTGCGGATTCCAACTTAAGGCTTGCTTAGTGACACTGGTATCTTCCTTCCGCATGGTATGTCCTATCCAGCTCCATTTCCCTCTCAACATTTGTTTTCCTATTGGTTCTTGGTCTACTCTGCTCCATAACTCCTCACTGGGAACCTTATAATACCAACTGATTCTGAATGCTGTTCGCAAACATCTATTGACATTTATTTGGATCTTCTGCTGGTTCTTTCTATTCAATGGAGTCCATAGGTACAATTGGAAGACTGATTATATGGATGATCTCGCTTTGTTATCTCACAATTCAAGCCAGATACAGGACAAAACGACACAGCTGGCAGGCAACTCCGCAAAAATTGGATTGAAAATCAACATGAAGAAGACCAAAATACTGAGAACCAACACCACCAGTAACACCGATACTACTGGAAGAGGAACCAATCGCGGAAGTGGAGTCATTCAAATATCTGGGCAGCATCATAGATAAGAAAGGTGGTGCCGACAAAGACATAGTGACCAGAGTTGGAAAGCAAAAGCCATCTTCCGTATGCTCAAGAATAGTTGAAAATCTAGAGAGCTTACTGCCAACACAAAACTTATGATATTCAATTCCAACGTTAAAACAGTTCTGCTCTACGGCTGCGAGACATGACGAACAACTAGAAAAACCAGCAGAAGATCCAGACATTTACCAACAAATGTTTGCGAACAATATTCAGAATCAGTTGGTATGACAAGATTCCCAATGAGGAGTTATGGAGGAGAGCAGACCAAGAACCAATAGGAAAACAAATGTTGAGAAGGAAATGGAGCTGAATAGGACATACCATGCGGAAGGAAGCTACCAGTGTAACCAAACAAGCCTTAACTTGGAATCCCCAGGGAAAAAGTAAAAGGGGGCGGCCAAGGAATAGCTGGAAGAGTGACACAGAGATAGAAATGAAGAAATTAAATATGTCTCGGACAAACATCAAAAGAAAAGCCCAAAGTCGTGTGTGTTGGCCTATGCCAACATGAAGGTAAGGACCTTACATATCGCTTTCTATTCTTTACGGCGAAAAATAATAATTTCATATATAAATAAATTAAGGCATTTTCTCCATGCTTTCATAGCCTGGTGATTGAAAACCTTGGCAACAGTTGTAAGAGGTCTCAAGCAGGTGAAAACCCTTGATTGTATCTCGGTTTTTCACTGATCTACTCTCCAATTCTCCCAAACGCTCGTCTCGGTTTTCTTTGATCTATGAACTCACCGAGAATATGTTTTATTTTTTAAATTTAGCAAACTAAAATTTAATACTCGAATTAAATGAGCCACGTCGACTACTGTTTACCCTATTATAGCTTTCGGCTAAGCCGAGGTAAAATGTTTTGCGTTAAATTAATTTAGGTCTCCTAAAGTCAAATAAAGGCACAGAAAACATGTTTTATTTCTTAATGAAATAATATAAATATTCTTAATGTGGCACAACACTTGGTATTGGAGTGCATCGCTCATGCCCTCAACATCTTTGGCTTAGGTTTGAATCCTTAGGGTAGAGAATTGTCAATCTCAGGGTTTTCTATGGACAATCAAGTTTGTATCTCTCGCTAAAATTGACTTTCATTTGGTAAAAAAATAACGTACTGGAAATACCAGTTATTATTATTATTACTATTATTATAATTATTATAGTATTATCATTATTACTATTATCATCATTATCATCATTAATCTATTGAGAACTGTCTAATGGGGTTAACAGTAGACAGTGACATGTATGTACACATATAAGAACCTTTTTATAAGAACGTCAGGCTGAAGATCGGCCAAAATTTAAGAACATGCTAAGAACTCACCCGAGGCTGAAGAATGGCCGAGAATTGTATTTTGTTACATTACAGCACCAAATCATAGGATCAGAAAATGGTCGATAATGCAACATTGTTTGCAATTAGAGTTAAATACATGAAAGTTTTACGAGAGCAATTTTCAGGACACATTATTTTCTCTTTCCGTGTATATCATATATTCAAGCTCGTATATTCTTAGATACACATACAATGTCTGGACAGTAGCCAGTGACGAAATTTTGTTTCATAAACTAAAGTAAATTTTTCCGAGCTTAAAAACCGTGTAAACCAATTAAGTATCATTATCTTAACATTTTAAAAACATTTGAGACTAAAATTCCCAAAATATTTAAAAACATTCAGCCTCGGTCAAAAAATAAGACGTTCTTATAACAAAAAAAGAGAGTAATTAGGAATGAATGGATAGATACCTGATGTTTTTCCAAATGTTCTATCAAGCGATCAAGGTCAATACTCCGAGGCCTGGTTGCTCTGCGTAGTCGCTTACCAATAGCAGATACCGCACCCTTGATTGTATCGAGTAGTGACCACTTCCGGCTTTTCTTCCTCTCTCGAATCTCCGACAGGTTTTTGTGTGCCCTAGCAATTAATATGAAAATTATTTGATATAAACCTAGACTTTGCAAACTTGCTAACGTTTATAACAAAATTGGAAGTTGGTTCTTTCGGACGTTCACCATATTGAAAACGCATTGTTCTAATGTCAATGAACGACCAATGCATGACCACTTTTACACGACACTCATATTATCACGGAGTACTCTCTCAGGTCACTCGAGCTATCCGAAAAACGTGTGTTAACGGTCGAGTTATCTGGAGGTACTCCAGGGAATGATCCATTTGGGATGATCTCGGGTATATGTGATCTCGGGTACTCCAAGGTCACTTAACTTGAAGTGTAAACAGCAACACACCTCGGAGTACTCCAACTGTCATGGTAACTGACGTAAGTTGTATTTTCAAAACGTTTTTGAAAAAACTGCTTCTTTAAAATTTTAGCTAAGAGAATTGATTTTGAATAGAATAAAACTTTTAAGCAATGACACATATTGACAGACATAGTTTTATTAACAATTAATTGGCAGTGAGCGCTTCCCGCCGTTAACTAGCCGCTGCAAAAAAAAAAAGGCGGGAAAGTGCAGACGTACTCCACATACAATTTTTGAGCTGCAATCATTTAGTTTTCAGTGTTGATTCATTTTATTAATAAGTTTGAACAGACGAGAGAACAATTAAAGATCACTATCAATTAAAAGGACAACAAGACATTAGTAATGACAAAAAGCAAAAATTGTGAGTTTAAAAACGTTTGTATTTTAAAACAATGCAATTTTTACAAACTTATTTCGATCAAACAATTTTAGGCATAAAAACATTTCCACTATGTGTTGACTGCGACAACATTTTCTCATGTTAGATTAATTATTTCATCCATTCGCTCGGTGCGATCTTGTAGACAAAAATCACTTGCGCGTGTTGCCAAATAAATTTCGTTTCAATTTCAACAGGTCATCTTTGGTTCTTGATGTAAGTTAAGTATAAACGCAATCTCGGATACTTCGAGTGATCTCGGGTAACCCGGATAATTCATGCTAGTGTAAATTATAAAAATTAGGGGAAGACGTTCACAAAGCAATCAAATTGTTAAATATCTATTTCAAAACAATCCACGACTCACCGACGAAGGCCGTCTTGACGTTCATTAATGGTAGGATTCCAAACAACATTTCCATTGTTTTCAAATTGTGGCAATTTCCCCTCGGAATCTTCAAGCCGCAGTGCAATGGCGATTTCGTCCATCCCCTATACAAGACAAAAAAGTTCAAACTCGATATAAGATAGTCTTGAGGAACATTTCAAAATAATGAACTCTTTGCTGCTTATGACGTTCAAGTTGTGTTTTGGTTGAATAAACCGTTTTTTGGCTAAACATATTGGTTGACGTTGTTGTGCAGTCTGTCCTAGTTAAGTATTTAAACATAATTAACTACTATCGCCGAGGAGAATACAGACTAGTGGTGGGATAATTTTTTTATTTCTCACTAAAATAATGGGATAAAAGTGCACTTTATTTTCAGAGAAACAATACGATGTAAAAATCTCTTATCTTTACTTAGAACTTGCGTTTTCTGTCATTTTGACTTCCGACTCAAAATTAACTAATAGTCTTGCATATCGCGAGTTATGGGAGTAAATCAGAGCTCGCGAAAATGGATATCGGTTGTTTTGTTAGATATTAAATAAGATAAAACGCAAACGGTGATCCCTTTGAGCCAGACGCCATACACTACCAAACTGAATTATAAATTACTTGTAGCATGAGCTTGAAATAAGTTTGTGTAATCGAACCTTTACGAGTTCAATATAATTAATTTGCACGAGTTAAAAAAAGAATTAAAATTGTGTGAGCTCGTCAGGGTAAACGCAATTTGAGTTTTTTAAAACACACAAGTACAAATTAATTGAACGAGTAAATAAATTTGATTACATGTTAATCATATACTCAAGCAATTATAAAGAATGACGAGGAAAAAGCAAAACGTGAAAATGACAACTTGACAATGCATGGGTGCACGGACAACTCATGCCTCCATTTTTGTCATAGAAACTTCTGCATTCTGATTGGCTTATTAGTGTGTGACAGTTCATGCGTGCAGGGACAATTCAAGTCTTCGTCGTCGTCATGGAAACGTCTCCCTTTTGATTGGCTAATCAGCTTTGAGATTGTATTTGCACGAAATTACAAATTTTTTACATGGGATTACGCAGTTTTGATAGAATTAAAAGGGTTGCACCGCTCTTGACCAATCAGAATCAAGAGGGTTCCTTTGCTCTTGGCCAATCAGAATCAAGAGGGTTCCTTTGCTCTTGGCCAATCAGAATCAAGAGGGTTCCTTTGCTCTTGGCCAATCAGA
>JAOBAY020070504.1:0-11796 GCA_025331085.2 Zoanthus sociatus | reverse complement strand
AAACCAACAATTGATACTTAACGCGTCTTCTGGGATTCAAAAAAATATATACAATTTATATTTGCTAGATTAGAAAAACTAACTTTATACTGCTTTTTTTTATACTTACGTGATGCATATGCATAGTCTTCGCTATCACTTTCGCGTTCAATAACTGCTGCTAGGAGAATAAAAAACAAAGTAGAAGTAGTGAATTGAGGTTCCTGGGACAAAACTATTAAAGACGCCGTGTATACTATAACATGGTGTCCCGAGCCTCATTGCGTATGCAAGGACATTATATTTGGTCTTATACGAAGTTACGAAGGTCATCAAGATCCAAAAAAGGGATCTAAAGAATTTAGAAATATATATGTAGATCAAAATGCAGAGCATCATGACTGGCGAGAACTTTAGGGCCAACGCCAAAAGGCTAGGCGTCGAAAGATATGACAAAATGTCCAAAATCGAACTAGTTGCTGCTATAAATTGTAGACCACTAGAATCCTTCGCTGCATGGGAAGTGTGGTTTAGGTTTTATCTGAAAGATTTTGAAGATGGTTATTGGAAAATAGTAAATGAAATGAATGGTGGAGAAATCCTTAAGAGAAGGTGAGTTGTAAAGAATGTTTATTTCATTTCCCATCACAAGAAATGAAGATGACCTATCTAGAGGTGATACTGCACAACATCCGTCTACTCCAAACTATACGACACACACATCTCAGACGAAGACTACGAACATCATAAAAAGGTGTGGGAGACCAGGAAAAGCTTCCATGGCTTATACCTTTCTTCTGATATCCTTCTACTAGCTGACGTATTCAAGAATTTCAGAGACGTTTGTACCAAAAACTATGGATTGGACCCAGCCTGGTATTACACGGCACCTGGGCTGGCTTGCGATGCAGCCCTAAAGTTGACAAAAGTCATCCTAGAGCTGTTAACGGATTATGATATGGTACTAATGTTTGAGAAAGGCAATAGAAGTGGCGTCTCCATGATTTCAACTTGCCGTGGCAGAGCTAATAATAAATACATGAACGAGTATGATCGAAAACTTCTATCGAAGTACATCGTCTACCTTCATGCCAACAATCTATACGACTGGGCAATGTCGAAACCACTTCCTACTCATGGTTTCAGATGGATAACTGAAGAGGAGCTATCCAACTACAAAAATCATCCATGCATCCTTGAAATTGACCTGAAATACCAACATCATCTTCACGACTTTCACAATGACTACCCACTCGCTACGGAGAACGTTGAAGTGGGTGGGGTTGAAAAGCTGATCCCGAACCTAAATGACAAGAAAAAGTACGTAGTCCATCACGAAGCTCTCAAACTTTACCAGGAGTTAGGATTGGAAGTCACCAAGGCTCATAGAGGAATCGAAGAGTCTGAATAGTTGAAACCCTACATAGACTTGAACACTACGTTACGCACAAAAGCCACCAATGAATTCGAAAAGGATTTTTTCAAGTTGATGAACAACTCCATCTTTGGTAAGACGATGGAGAACATCAGAAATCAGGTTGACATCCGCTTAGTCACCGACGAAACACAAGCAAGGAAACTCATTTCAAAAACAAAATTACAAACTTCGCACAATCTTCTCCGAGAAACTTACAGCGATTCAATGAAGAAAACGCATCTAGTTATGAACAAGTCAGTATACTTATGTATGTCCATCCTCGACCTGAGTAAGACTCTGATGTATGAGTTCCACTATGACTACATCAAGCCAATGTACGATGAAAAGATCAAACTTCTCTTCACGGATACAGACTCCCTTGCCTACGAAATTGAGGCGGAAGATTTCTACAAGGACATTTCTCCAGATGTAAGAGAAATGTGTGATACCAGCAATTTTCCGAAAGATCATGAATCTGGTATCGACACTGATTTCTTGAAGTATCTTATTCGACCTCTTCACCCAAACCCTACTCCTCTCAGCAACTCCATCAACATCTCTTGGACGTATTGATGACTGAACATCTTCTCAGACAAAGTTCTGTTTGCCCTTTCCACCAAGGTTTGGGCTCTGTGGTTTTTTGGCTTCGCTGCGCTGTATACGAACGTTATGTCTGTTCATGAGCGTGGTCATACTTCCCATGAACTCCTTACCAGGGTCGACGATGAGAGTATTGGGGAATCTTAATCCCTTTCTAGAGTAAATCCTTTCAAACACTTTGGCGACTCGGCTTGAAACTTTACTCGTCAAGGGTTCAGCATCGACGTACCTCGAAGCGATATCCACCACTACCAAGGCGTATTTGTAGGTACTTCTTCCACCTACGGTATCATCATCAGGCAAAAACAACAAATCTGCCTAATGGATGTTTTTCGGTTTGTCGACGACCCAATGTGGTCTCGGGATGTATTTCGGAGGTGGTAAATATATCTGCCACAACGCTTGCTTCTCAAGCCATCTTCTAATCACGTCTCGAGATACTTTTGCAGCTTAACTCAATTTGGTGACGCCTCGTTACCTTTCCAGTAACCCTTCTCGCTGTAAAAAGTCTTCGATAGCTTCTTTTCTTGCTCTGTCATCTAAAGGAGTTTAAAGTTAGCAGTGCTTCACTCTAAATAGTACGAGTCAGGCAACTTCCGAGATACTCAATCTTAACTGGATTCCGCAAGAAGCTTTCGGTTTGAAGGCTGAAGCCACACTAAATCGAATAACACTCAACCCCTCGTCGGCCAGTCCTGGTGAGACGTTATACATCAACATCCCAAAACTTGCTGACAATGTAGTCATTGTCCCGGGTAGTGTATCCCTCCTCTTCAACCTGACTGTCGCAGGCCACACTAATAACACCCTAGTGAATAACGTTGGCCGAAACTTGGTTACCAGGCTCAAGGTTCTTTTCGGTAGAGAGACGCTAAAACAAAACGGTGAAGATAAACAACGCTACGATCTACTCCAAGGCTTACAAGAATCGTCTTCCTTTCGAAAAAAGAGCGTGAAGATCATCTGAACATCGGCAAACATCAGGAAGCTCAGGACAAACGCTGGAGAGAGGGTGACTTTAGTTACGGCAGAGATCGCTCTAGTAGCAGTTCACAATACAAAATACAGCATCCCTCTGGGCCACCTTATCCTCAAGGATCATGGCGTATTCTACGTATACCCAAAGGCCTTACCTCACGTACTCACGTTTGAGTTGACGCTCGCTCCCGTGTCAAACAATGTCGTCTACTCTGACGTTACAAAGGCTCCCTCTTACACGATCACAAACTTGGAGCTCGAATACAAGTGAATTTCTTCCGAGTACTTGGCGAGTCTTTCCACAGCTTCATATCAGGCGAGCAAAGGGTTTTTCTACGAAAACATCATTCTCCACAAGACCTTCACCATATCCAAACCTAACGATAGCGTCAAAAATGAGCAAATCAATCTCCCGAGAAGGTCCATAACAGGTATCCTATGTTTATTCACGGAACGTCACACAGCTGGAACACGAGACTCTGAAAAGTTCGTGCACCCAGACATCAAATCGCTGAACATCAACGTTGACGGCATGCCGAGTCGCCTATACTCAAAGGGTATGGTGCCATCCGATTCATTGGAGTCAATGAAGAAGCCCTTTGGTGTTGATGCTTCATCTTCATTTCTGAAGGAGAAGGACTTTTACACAGAAATCATTGTGTGAAGTTGACACATTTAAAACACGCAAATAGAGTAAATAGGGGATTTTCGTAGACTTGCTATCGAAACCGTTTTGAAGCAATCGTCGGCAAGTATGACCGACCGAAAACATTCGGAAAGAAAAAAACCGACATCGGGTCAAAATCGGCAGGAGTTCGTATTCTATTGTTACACTCATTCAATACCATAGCATAGTGGCTTCGCCGCCTCCATATGGAGGCAGTAGCCGCAAAAATGCTTGCAGAAAATGCAAATCTACAACACCCTCATAACGAAATATCACATTTGAATTGGCAAAATATTTTTATGATAGCTTTTTTACTGAGTAAAGTAGCTGACAAAGGCTTGAGAGACGAAGAATTTGGCTCGGATGACAAATATTAGTCCTCAAGAGATTCATTGTGACTGCAGTGACAAAGTTGAATCATACAAAGCCAACAACTGATACGTAAAGCTTCTTTTGGGATTCAAAAAAATATATACAATTTAGATTTGCTAAATTAGCAAAACTAACTTTGCTGCTATTGATTACTTACTTGTTGATTTGCTTCTTTCCACAACAATATGCTTACAATCCCAAGCTGTTAGGAGGATAAAAAAAAACAAAGTAATATACTATGAATTGAAAATATAAAAGGTAGGACTGGTAAATATATACATTGTTTAAATTATACATGTTAAAACAAACACAAAGAAATAAAACAACGACACATAAAAAAACTAACACGGCCGGCAGATTTAAAAGTGACCAATTCGGACCATGAAAAAAGCATAAACACAAAGTACAATTAAAGACAATTGTTACTTAAACAACCATTAAACTGGGACAAATAGCCATCATATTCAAACGTAATTGCCATTGCTTGTATATCTATTCTAGTTTAATGCATTTATTGCCTGGTGACTTAAGTATCACTATGTAAGGACAGCGAGACTGAAAAAAATTCCTGTTTCACAGTCAAAATAAAAATGGCATCAATCTAATACTATACTTAAACTAAACTTTAGTAAAATAGGAATATAAAAGTTGAAACTGGTTTTATTTGTAACTTCGCAGAAAAGCAGTCACACGAGTCGGACAAAGTTTATATTCTTTAAATATCTATTCCTATTGCCCTCTGAAAAGCAAAATAACAAACCCATTATGATTACTGCCCTCACGCTGCATTAATTGATATTTTCAGAAGTTTCTATGAAAAACCGAGATTTTTTAAATTTGTATTTGACCTATAAAGGAATGATAATCAGCATTGCACTCATTGTCCATTTTCATTTATTGTAAAAACAATCAATTCTAATAAAGAAAAAAATACTGATTATCTTTTGATTACTTAGTTCGGTATAATCAAGTCGTCCCTGTTTACAATACAATTTTAAAATGTATGGTAAAAGTTAATAAATTGAAACAATATATATATGGCAAACACTTGATAATCATTTATGATCCACTACCGCTATTAGTCGAAGAGAGTTACATGAAACAACAAAAGTAACAAGTCTGTACTACATGCAACAATTTCGTTAGTTCGGTAAAATCAAGTCATGTTTTCAATAAATGCTTAAAATGTATGGTAAAGGTTAATGAATCAAAACAATATATATGGCAAATACTTGACAATCATTTATGATCCACTATCGTTAATAGTCGAAGAGAGTAACATGAAGCAACGGATGTAACAAGACTCTACTACATGTAACAATTTCGTTTCCTGAAGGATATCATGAAATATTTTTGGAGAACATCCCTCCTATGATATCTAAAGCGCTTTTGGATGCTTCCCTTTCTTCCTGTACTGATTCTTTTATTTATGCATTTGATTATGTACACGTAATAAACTTTCTCTTCAAGGGGCAAACGTTTCTCATTACACAGTTTTTATTTGTAACTCTTCAGGCAACAAGCATGTTTCTACGTGCTTTTCAAGATAATTGCTATTGCAGAATTTGTGTTTCCGCTAAATTATTGTGTGAAATGCGGGAAATGGATCCATGAAGGTTGCGCGAAAGTCAATATGGTCGCACCGAGGATGAGGAAAGACTTTGAGTAAGGAAATTTATACTAGCAAGTTGATGGATTAGTGGAACTGGTGGAGGAGTGGCGTGAAGAGATGGAAACGGTGAGAGGTTTCTGTTATTTGGGAGATAAGGAGAATGCAAGTAGTGGTTGCTAGGCAGCTGTGACAACAAGAGCAAGCATTGGGTGGCTAAGTTCAAGGAATGTGGAAAGTTTTGAACTTAAAAACTTTGTCGCTTAAGATGAAAGGAACGGTTCATCGGAGTTATGTAAGATCGGTGATGTTAAACGGGAGTGGCACATAGTGGTCGAGGAAAAATGAGATGGCAATTTTGAGACCGAGAGAGCAATGGTGAGAGTAATGTGTTGTGCAAAACTGACGGGGGAAAAGAAGAGACAGGACCTAATGGAGATGTTGGGATTGAAGGAAACTGTGGTTCAGGTGGCAAAGGCAAATGGAGTGAGATGGTACGGGCTTGTTTTGAGGAGGGATGAGGGACATGTTTTGAGAAAAGCGTTGGAGTTTGAAGTGAAGGGCAAGAGGAAGTGAGGACAACCAAATAAGACATGGAAAACGCAAGTGGAGAAGGAAAGCAAGAGTGTTGGTTTGAAGAGAAAGAATGCTATGAATTCAGTGGGTCGGAGAGTGGGAGTTGGAGAGAGTGCAACCAAAGAAGGGTAAATCTGGCCACCCCTGTTTACAAGGATAAATCCGGATCAATATTGGATTGATGACGATGATGATTGAGTGGACTGGTCGTCATCATTCATCAAAAGCATCGGACCTTAGAATTAAGAGAAAACGTGTAAACACAGTAACACATTTTTTAACAAGGAGTAAGTTAATAAATGCACAATTTCGCGGACATCTGTTAAATTGATTTCTAGCTTAAAGAACATTTTCCGTCAAGACTTATAGCTTTTTGGCTAGTAACCGGAACATTTTCCCTTGGCTAATAATATTTATACTGCTTGAGATTAGCCACTCCATCTTGTTTTGACCAAGTGATATAGCTTGTTCCTGAATTTGTTTGTAATTTTTACAATTGTCAAGTCTTGTATATAACCTTCAACTCCATCTGAAATTAATGAAGGAAACTGTTCTACAACTGATTCTCGTTATGCTAGTTAAAACGGAACTTTATATTAGATTATTACACAGGTAAGTTACCATGATGAAAACCGCATCTTTCCAATCGAAATCATTAATTTATAATATAAACAAGTAGTCTCTATGAGAAGAAAATGATGTTTCTATTTTTAAATATCTCTTTTCGTTCCAGAGATATTCAAGATTTTTAAAATGCGCAACTTAGCTGTGATAGCGTCATAAACTTAATTAAATTTAGATCAGAGATGATAAACGATATCTCAAACATATTCCATCAGAAAAGTTTCATTTTTTGCTGAAAGATTCTACTAAATTTGCCCCACAATGCGAAAGTGGATACGAAGTAAAAAAAATTGTTTGTAGAAAATGAAAATTTACAACACCCTCATTACGAAATATGATATTTGAATTGGTAAAATATTTTAAAAGAGCTTTTTTACTGCGTAAAGTAGCTAACAAAGGCCAAACAGGGGTCTCAAGAGACGAAGACTTTGGCTCGGATGATGCATAGCCAGTGCTTCCAACTACACGCCTTTTTAAAGAATAGTGTTTTTTCGTTTCAGCCTCAGTATTTTTTTAACATTTTGACAAATATCAGCCTCATATATTCTTAATATTCTCTTAGCATGGATCTTGCCTGTTCCCCTTTTTAAACAGAGGAGTTACCTTGGCAAGTTTCGAAGTAAATGGATAAGTTCCAGAGATGTTAAACAAGGAAGTGATGGAGGGCGCTACAGCTTCAACTACGTTTTTTAACCCTATCCAATCCAACCCTATCCCAATCCAGAAAAGCTTACCTATGCAAAGGATCAGCTTAGAGTGGATCTTCATGAGACCAAGCTGCTTGGTTTACCATGGGACAAGGAAAAGGACACCTTGAATGTAACTTTCCCTACTTCGGAATCTACACGCACTAAGTGTGGTCTTTTGAGTCAGGTAGCCAAGATCCTTGACCCCTTTGGACATTCAACCCCAAGGACTCTGGGTGGTAGACTTCTTTACAGACTGGTGTGTGTGTGAAGAAGATCGCCTGGGATACAGTTTTAGAGCCTTTCCTGATATCTCGGTGGGGCAAGAAAGAACCTTCTCTTCACCCCTTTGGTGACACAGTTCCAAGGTCATTAACGAAATTCTGTGAGCCAATCAAAGAAATAGAACTCCATGCATTTGGAGACGCGAGCTGCCAGGGTGTTGGAGCGGCAGCCTATGCAGTGGTTTGACAAACTAGTAGTCTGAACACCCAGCTGGTTGCTGGCAAGGGTCGTCTCGCTAACGATGACCTCTCCATTCCCTGGCTTGAATTGGTGGGTGCGCACATGGCTTCAAATCTATTTGCAAATGTGCGGGCTTCTCTCGCGGGAGTTGCTTCGCTCACTGTGCAACGGTGGCTAGACAGCACCGTAGTCCTCTACTGGTTGAAGGGTGAGGGACAGTGTAAGCAGTTTCTTGCTAATCGCCCGGCTAAAATACAACAACATCCAGATGTTACCTGGCGTCATGTTCCAAGCGTACAAAACCCGGCAGATATTGCGAGTCGCGGTGGCAAGCCCAAAGCGCTGTGGTGGAAGCACATCGGGAACTTTGGCCAGTCAATCCAATGGTATCAAAATTGCCAAAGTCAGCACAGGAGACAAAGCCACCGCAGATGAACTGACAACTTCGACTTCCTTTTGGAGAGGCTGCCGCTGCATAAGGCCCTCCGCTGTCTGGCGTGGATATGGCGTTTAGCCTTTTGTTGCAGGTCTGAAGTCAGGCAAAGTGGCCCGCTGACCACTGAGAACTGGAGTATGCAGAGTGCTGATGGGTTCCTCGAGTACAGTCCCGTCTAACCAAGTCTGACCTCGAGGCAGTCCCAGACCTAGGCTTCCATAAGAATGATGCGTGTATACTTGAGTGTCATGGGCGTATCACAGGCAAATACCCTATCTATCTGCGAGACGATGCCCCCTTTATCAAGAAGCTTGTGGAAAGGGCCCACTTACGAACACTCGACGGAGGAGTAACAACCACCATGACGAATGTGCGAGATCGCAACTGGGTACCGAGACGTCGCCGACTGAGCAAAAGAGTCTGTGCAGCATGCTATGGATGCAAGCGTTTCCGAGCGAAGGCCTTTATCCCAGCAAGTTCCGCTCCATTACCTGTAACTTGTACTGAAGGAACAACTCCGTATCAAGTTATTGGCGTTCATTTTGCTGGACCCATTTGCTACAATTGGAGCCAAGAGGAGGGCAAGGCCTACCTTGCTTTGTTTGCCTGCCGTCTAACCCGTGGAGTACATATTGAGCTTGTCCACAGTTTACCAACAACAGTTCTTAAGGATACTGAAACGCTTCATTGCAAGGTGAGTGCGTCCATCTGTCATCTTTTCTGATAATGGGTCTACGTTCAAGGCTGCAGCTCGAGCTGACTGGCTCAACAAGGTGCGCAGAGAAGAAGCTTTTCATGATGATACTCTATCACAGCTTGAGATAGTATGGAAGTTCAACCTCGCCAAGGCTCCATGGTGGGGTGACCAATTCGAACGACTAATTGGAGTGTTTAAGGCCACATTCTACAAGGTCATTGGCAGTGCAAAGTTGAACTTTGCTGAGCTCGAGGAGACCGTTGTGGATGTTGAAGTTGCAATGAACGAACATCCCTTGTGTTATGTTGAGGATGACGTTGCATTTCCCATTCTGACTCCCAAGGCATCCTTGTTTCAAGCTCCCAATGTTCTCCCATAGCTACCGGCCTACCTTCATCATGACACTCTGCGTAAACGAGCTCGGTTTCTGTTGCGAGTGAAGGAAGCCCTCTGGAACTGCTAGTCTCGTGAGTATCTCAATTCCCTACGAGAACGCCATCGAATCCACCCCAAACCAGATCAAAACTACCCTACAGAGACAGTCCCTAGGAGACAGTCCCAATCGTGGCAAGTGGTTTGTGGGTAAGGTCACCGGCCTGGTGGTAGGGAAGGATGGTAGGACCCGAGGAGCCATCTTGCAATTGCAAACAGCAAACGGTCAGATCGAAAGACCTCTCCGTCAGCTCTTCCCACTGGAACTGCACGCTGATGTACCAAAAGAGAACGCCTGGAGCTAGTGGCCTCAATGCAGACGCAAAGGAATTTCGTCCACATCGGGATGCTACTGCAGGTCCAGCTCAACGCATCAAGGACATTACCGAAAATGAATGAACTTGATAAAGTTGATAAACTTTGTTTCCCTTGTTATTGTTAAAGTTAAGGTTAAATGTATCTCCTCCAGAGCTACATTGGGGGAAGTGTGTCGGAAACAGCAGCTTGACTGGAAACAGTAGTTTGACCGGAAATAGAAACACAATGCCTTAAACAAAGTATAAATTAGTTTGGGCGGCAAATAGCTTGTGTGGTTGTTGTTTTATTTTCCTAGCTGTCAAAATTCTACTAAAATATTTCTGAATACTACACGGAGGCATAGTTTACTACACCTTTAACTAAAAAAGAATGAAGATAACGATCAACGAGAAAAGAGGGCTGTCACTGAAAATATTAGAAGTGTTGGAATCGGATTCCAGCAAGGAAGAGTTACGGTTAATAACAGGCTTAATATAATTGTTAAGAGGATGATAAGTAAGCGTGAAAGGAATGGGATTATTATAAGTACAAGTATTAGGAGCGAGAGCGGTAGCACGATCAATGGTAGAGACTTTATGGCTGGCATTATCAATAATACAGGCCGGGTACTTACGATTAAAAAAAAAGAGTTCATCTCAGAGCATTTGTCCAAGAAATCAACATCATCGCTACACAAACGGCAGAGATGACGAAATTGGGAAAAAGAAATTGCGTTAAGAGTATGCTTAGGATGAGAGGATGAACAAAATAAGTAAGAATGAGAATCAGTGGTTCATAGTGGACGCTAGTGCTTAGATGAGCGTCAGTGATACTAACGGAGATGTCCAGGAAGGTGACAGACTTATTGCTAATTTCCCAAGTAAATTTTAAGGCCGGGCGAAAAGAGTTAACGGAAGAAATGAAAGAATCTAAGTCACTACGAGAACAAGAAGTAGCACCAATACAGTCGTCAATCTAAATCCTTTAAGTTATGACCATTGGCCAAGTGCAAAATAGAGACACCTAGAAGCGTCGTTTTCGAGAGTTTAAACAGACTTAATAATTCATATTTTGGGTGCTGAGAACCTTAACTAACAGCTGAGCCAAACTTGTGTTTTACTTCATATGCACTTTAACAGTTTTGCTACCATAGCAACATACTGGGTTCCAGACCTCCCCAATAATATAAGCATTTCTGGCCACCAATGGCATTTCATTTTGATATTTGCAAATGGTTTTATATTCTGCGAGATGAAAATCATCTAGCATATTAAAACCAAGTGGTTGGGGACTAGAAAAGAGAGAATTGCCATGGGAACATAATTTTTATACCTATTGGTATGCTTCCTGTACTGTAGAACTATTAGCCTAACAAGTTTCAATGGTCTGTGCTGCAAATTGACCAAGTTAGCTCTATTTACAAAGCTTTGATAAAAAGTTTGGTTAAAAGTATGATATCATCAGGCATCACATTTGCGAGTTTTGCACATTTTTTCAAACTTAAATATCTCCAGAACTAAGGCGGATATTTGCATACGGTAAAAGTTCTTTTTATTCTTTCAAGGAGTTCTATGTGAGACATCTAAAAAATTAAAAGAAAGGGTACAAATTTGATTATAGTACTCACCACGTTAAAGAATACAACTATATAAATGTATGTAAAAATTACAAATGACAATACCTTCAACCGATGGCGTGTATAAAATTGATGTAGACAAAGAGAACAAACTTCTTCTCCTAAGTGGCGCCTTTTCTTTACTTCCTTAAATGTTAAAAATCATTGGCATTTTTAAGTTCTGCTATCTGACAGACCAGTTTCGTTATGTTAATATTCAGCTTGGGACTGACGCTTAGGCTCCGTCCACACGTATCCGGATATTTTTCAAAACGGAGATTTTTTTCTCCGAATACGGCTTCCGTCCACACGAAAACGGCGTATTCGGCAACAAATACGGAGGTTT
>JAOBAY020070493.1:0-11797 GCA_025331085.2 Zoanthus sociatus | reverse complement strand
GTGGTTAATTCAAGCAAAATTGTGTCGTGTTTATATACAAGTTATGTTACTCGATTTTACATTGAGGAGAAAAGAAAAAAACATTTTAAGAATTGTATTAAAGTTCCAATCGATGGTGCCTTCGACACGGCAATTTATCATGGAGTTACTAATTTGACTTACGGAATCTGAACATCTCTCGCTTTGAACTCTTGTAAACAAGCTTAACAGGAAAATCCAGTCAAAAGTTTTTTATCATTTGACTATTAGTATTAGACTAAAGGATTCGGTAAATGATTATATCCCGGATTTTTTTTCGTTTCAATGTGTTTCAAATCAAGACTTTATTCTCGAAGCAAACATTAATGTTTCATTTTTATTGGGTTGTTTCGAACTAGTTTCTCCGCCTTCATGAATTTTATGTTTTTAGCTATCATTTATAGTAAAACAATGCATATTAAAAAAAAACTTTATTCGAAATTTCAGTTCTTTAACTGAAGAAGCGCTCTTGTAGATACAGATATATCACCGGTTTTGAGGGGTACAAAAACTCGATAAATAAAAAGTATTCCCTTATCAAAGTAACCTTATACTCTTCACTCTATTTTTATCCGCATGTAAACGGTCGAATTATGTCGTTCAAAAGACTTATAAATTAAAAACTCCACTGAACTGTGTCAAAAACATCACCTGAATGCTCCAATTTTATGACCCACCCTTCAATTGTTTTTTTAAAAACCACAGCCCGAGTAACTTTTTCCGGTTTCGAGACGGTTTCGTGATATATGCAAATGAAAGCAATGCAATGGCCGATGCCTTAGCCGGGGTCATAAGTGCATGAACAGTTACGAGATTCTACGGTACTTTCAATATCCCTTAAAACTGTCACTTAATCCCACGCGATCGTCCTTGCTTGGAGAACAAAGATTTTACTTTTTTAACAAATGATATTACACTAATATAAATATATTTTTTAGATGTTTAAAAATTACTTTATATTCTATTGTATTTTCACACTTCAGTGATTGATATTTCATCTTTTAAAGTTTACGACTGGAGTGAAACCATTCAACCGTTAATAGAGTACTGGGTTTCCAGGCAAAGACAGCATTGAAATTTGAATATTTGACAACAGGTATTTGAAGATTATATCGTTTGCTTGATGTTATATTTTCTGGAGAAATGTAACCGAAAGGTGCCGTTGATATAAAAGGTAGGTAAATACAAAACAATATAACCATTAGGGTGTGCAATATAGTGCTGTACTTAAACATAACACGACCGCGTCTATGTCTTATTACAACCTGAGTGAACCGCACCTAAAGTTGCATTAACTCCACATAAAATACTTAAGTTCAAATAAATAACATAAAAAGGCGTTTGTATGCAAAGTAATCAATCGACTTAAGGAAATAAAAACATTTTACCACAATATTAAAAAAACATTTTCAACTAACCTCTCTGCTGTGCTCTTTCTTCATCTCATCCAGCTTGTACTTATACTTTCTGTAAGCTGCTTCCATGTCGTTGAAAATTTCCTTTGCTTCGGTGATTTCCTGCAGCGTGATCTCATGGTCTCCATAGCCGTGATTGCCGCTTGCAGAGAAACTTTTAAGGCTTGTTTTGTAGCTTGTTGTACCACCGGAGAAAGTCTGGCGAGCAGGCGACGACGCCTCTACCTTTGAGTTGGAAAAAGATGTCTCGTCCATACTGCTTGACCTCTGCAAGTCTGGTTGCGAGCCTCTTAAGATCTTCTCTTCCTCTCGCTATATTAACCCTGCAACCAAAACTGTAAAACGTTTATCAAACCTTTAAAGCACAACACTTTGATTCGTGCGAGTCGTGCCTCGTTTAGCCTTAGCGACTAAAGATAGCGTCTCCGGTGAGCATTTTGTAGCACCTTCAAATAATTTGCATAAATGACTATTGTGTCAGCACACACCCAATTCATATAATCCGTCACAGTTCATAAGACAAGCCAATTCGACGAATCCAGAATAGTCCCTAAAAGCGTCCTCTTTCTTATCATACAGCGCTTCATTAATCTACTAAAGGCTTGGCGTACAAGAGAGTCTTTTGTGATTTAATTTCGTAGTTATATTGAGCTAAGCAGAGCAACCTATACGAGAGTCTTTATGGTAAGTAAAATGTCAAAGACCTATTTTAAGGTAGAGATGTTATGTGTTTACCGTGACTCTAATATAAGATGTTGTGACAGTTTTATGGTTCTTAGTGGAGTCACGATAACTGCATAATATTTTCCGATGAAAAATATGTTTTCACTACGCGAAAGAATTCTTTTCATGATCAACAGTAATCTATCAGTTGTTGTGTATCGACTTTTTGTTACAAAATATAAAGATAAAAATAATATTAGAGTTTTACCAAATGAAAAGCTTCATATTGATTGATAACTTTCAAATTCTACCTCTAAGTTCCTCACAGACCCGCAGAGGATACTGCAAATCAACTTATAAATCTTACTCTTAATCTTAGACGCTGTAATTTTTGTTCTATTGTTTGGGTGTCGCGTTTTTTCTGGTCATCTAATGCTCGAAGAATTTGATCTATTATGCAAATGATTAACAGATAGTAGAAGTGAGTGTTGGAAGCTATACTTGACTCTTTTTCCTGTGTGAAATGATATAATTTAACGCCACTAGCAACTTTGTATACAATTTCTTTCTGGAGATGTTTAAAATATTGAATTGTACTTAAATAAATTACTTTAAAAACAGCATAAGTGAGCAATATTAATGGGTTTTACAGTACAATGAAATTACATTAACATAAATCATAATAAACCCTGCTAAGCGATGTTAATAACTTATATCATCTGCACGAATAGAACAATGCATTGTCAACCATTTGTAACTTTCTCGAGCATCTCGTCTGAAATCAGATTAAACAAGAAGCAAGGTTTTTGAGAAAATAAAAAGTACCTGCGATTATATTTTGAAGTTTTTTAATTTCCTAGTTGTCGTGAAGCATTTACGGGTAATCCTAGACTAGAGACCTTTGGCTGTGAAGTCTGCCCACATCAGCTGAGAAACATCGTTCCGCCACGCTGAATGTCGTGGGAAGGTTCGGACAACATCACGTCCCAATTGTTTACACGAATTGTTTTGAACACCCTTTCTTCACAGTTGCAAACTTAGGTGATAATTTAATTCAACTTTAAGCATTTTTAAGATATCCCAGCACCATTAAAATACATGGTCATAAGCGCATGAAATAATTTCTTGTCTTGTCTTATGTCTTGCAAATGTTTTAAGATAAGAGTTAAAAGCCGTGATAAGTTTTTGAAAATATGGAAAAGCCCTTAGGAGTTTGCTTTGTTGTTCGGTATAAACACTTGAGAATTAATGCATGGAAGTGTGTATTCGCGTCTCTGCTGCCCCTCTCTCCCATACTAAGGAAACTGTGTCATTTCATCATTCATGATACTTTGAGTCCGGAAAATCATAACATCATTAATGAACAACAAGTGAACAGATGAAGAAATATTCTTGCTTTTCATATTTGAAGAAGCAATAGCATTTTAAAAGAAAGAACACTTGCAAAAAAAGTAATCCCAGGCAGGGCTAAAAAATTCATTTTTTGTGATTGTGTCGCAGAAATGTGCAGAGCGTTGGAACTGTATAACACATGTTTACTAATTATAGGCGCCGATGTTTTTCATAACAACATCAAGAAACTCAAAAATAAATTGACTTTTAGTCATTTTTCGCAGACGCTTCACTAGAATCTATTAATTTTAACTATTAACTATTAATTTTTTAGTATTATATTCAGTAACTCGTCAACGCCTTTATTCTAGCTACATACACTACAGTAGTTTACCTGTTTGTGCTAGAGAGTTCGATGCACGTTTCCCTGAGGCGTTATTTATCTAGTGCGTAATCTTAGGACTAAGAAAATCAATCCTTGTTGTCACTAATTGCACTTTCTGTAAACAACCCTGATGTGTTTTTAATAAGAGTCGTATGAATAAATTATTTTCATCAACATTTTTTTCAAAGATTTATTTTTGCTTTTCTTCCTATTACTTTTTTCTTCAAAATCTACGCTCTGTAAACAAGTTAGTGTGTTTTAAAAATAAGAGTACTATGAATAAATCATTTTGATCACCTTTTTTCTAAAAACGTATTTTGCTTTTCTTGCAATCAATTTTTTTTTCAAGTAGAACTCTCTGTAAACAAGTCAGTGTTTTAATAAGAGTGCTATGAATTAATCATTTTCATCAACACTTTTTCTAAGAATGATTTTTGCTTTTCTTTTGTAACTTTTCCGAAATATTTTTCTTGCAATGGGCACGTAATTTAGACAACTTCAAGTTAAAACTTTGAGTTGTTTAAATTGCAGTTGGTCTGATAAGTGAAGAGCTAACTTTAAAAAAATCTAATACTCTTGGCGCTACTAAAACCTCCTGGAGTTATAAAAATAAGACGGTTCATTAAATTGTCAAAACTCTTTAATAGGTGTTTGGAAGATTAGTCCAGAAGCAATTTGTTTGCGTTTTTGACTTCAGTGCCAATTATTGAATAATCGTTGCTTTTTTTTGCATCTCTTTCTCGTTCTTATCTGCAAAACTAGAAATTTTCAAAACACACCATGTGGAATTTATTACGCAGAAAATATCGTTTCTTGGTGGAACGGAATATTTTTGGCTTATTGATAATTATTTTGAAATTCTAACAATTCCTGAGTCGTATACAACCGACGTTTTCAATACAGACTTGATGAAAGAAAATTGAGTATAAATTTAACTAACAATATATTGACAAAACATGAAACAACTGCGGCAGAAAAGATTTCTTTCAAAGAACAAATTATTGTAAAAGATATTGCCTAAACCAGTTTTAGACCAAATTGGAATCATACAAAATAGGAAAGTTTGAGGTTTAAATTGCAGGGAAAAACTTTATGCCGGTGCAAAATTTTAACGGGTGTGTGCTCGCTGTTGCCTAACGATGTAACACCCACCCCTCCCCCACTGCGCTTACTGTTGGCCAACACAAACAAATCCTAGCTGTTGTTTATTAAAAGAGACTTTGGAACTAATTTTCTCCTTTTTTTTAAATCTTCCATTCCTGTCTAACTGTTACCATTAACATTAGTAATCTTTTCATTAAAGCAAATGAAAGGCATAATCACGAGACCAGGTTCTCCTCCTCCTGTAATTTTTATATTAACCGATCAAGACTACAGCTTTGGAATTCCATTTGCGAAGAACTTCGTCAACTCAATGACTGCCTAGATTCTAGCCCTTCTGGTTATTATAGGTAGCTAATACCCAATTTTCATTATTTGCAGAGAATTAAAAAAAAAAATTATAATAACTTTACATTGCTGATGTAACTAAAGTCTGTAAAATCTGTAATTCCGGGTACAAATAAAGGTCATATATAACTCCCCAAGAGAGCTTTCAAAAAACATATCATTGACACTGATGTTATTTTCGTTATTAGAGGCCGAGGACGATTATGTTGAATCGCCCATCCTGCTTCAAAAAATAGCTAGCTATCGAGCAAATACAGAGTTTAATTTGTAAAGTACATAAAAATGATATCTTAATTCACTGTCGCAGTTAATTTTTCGAATTTCAAGTAGTTGATTTTGTCGATCATTATTGTTATTTATTCATGTTTAAGCTCTATTTTACTTATTTAGATTTAGGTATATATAATTATTTATTCATTTATTTGTTATTACTGACTGCTTTTCCCATTATCTCCGCCCGCCTCGACTAGCACCTGCTATTTGCGGGCGGAAATGGACTTCATGTAAATGTAATTGTTGTTAATTTAATAAAATAAAATAAAAGATAAAGTATAGTTTCTTGCTCTACTAGATTCTGTGATAAGGCGTTCCTTTAAAATTCGGTTTCATGTCAGCTTTATCCTGTGTAGCAAGCGTTTTCGTTCTTTTTAGCGAGCTTTTCTTTTTACTCGCGCAAAAATTGAGGCGAGAGCGACAATATGAAAGGAGGGGCGGCGCGCGGCCAAAAAAGAAAATCTTTCCAAAAACTAATAGAAACGCTTTGTATGCAGGCTATGTTACAACATCGTGAAAATGTTTATGCTTTATATGGTGTACGTGATGCTTAAAAGCCGTGTTATAAAGCTCAAGATAATAATCTCTGACTGCTTTTAAACAAAGTTCCCATACTTGCAATATTCAACCAGTTACCTCCCTTTAAGCTTGTTCAAGCCAAACTAATGATGTTACAACAGCTAGGTCACGTAACTAGCTTTATAAATACATTACTTGCATTCAATAAGACAATGGCAGCTAATTTTAAGTTTCTTAAACAGGATTAAGATAAAGTGTTGAATAAAGTCATTTTCCAGCTAAATGGAATTCGTATTCCAAAAATGGAACAAGTAAAGAATATTAGCAAAGTACTAATTGCCTGCACACTTTAACGCGGTCCTTGCGATCGAAGCAATCACGAAAAATGCGTAAAATTATTTAAAAAAGAAAACTAAACCAAAAACGCGGCTTTAAAGCGCACATTAAGATTTTGCCATTATATGTTGCTTACCAAGGTTTACAATTTTGTGAATAAACACTCCATGATGTTTGAAGACGGCTTCAATCCTTTCCGATATCGAAAATAAAGCCTATAAAGTCAAACGTCCTTAAATAGGCGACAGCTTTTACAGAACCATAAATTGGCGATTTTATCCATCACTTTCGCAGCCATAATTAATCTTTTAACTGGTTAAGTGTTTACATATTAACTCATTAGTATCAACAATACTGGCTGGTTCAACTTACCTAAAAACTGTCACGATTATTAAAAATATGAATATGTGAAAGTAACTGTAGACGAAAAAGGTGCAAAAGTATTTGTTTTTCGGTTTGAACATAAAAAAATTAAAATATTTTCGTTTTATGTTTTTTTAACTATTTTCGTGCTTCTGTCTGTTAAAAACTAGAGACAGTTTAATAAATAAATATTTGGGTATTGAAGAATGAGTATTGTACAATTGTTGGAATTTGTACAATGTTAGTATGTATTAACATTAACAATAAAGAAAGCCATTTCCCTTTTTTGTTATTTTTTTATGAGAGAGATTATTATGTGGCAATATTGGGCTGTCCTTGACAGTCTTCACCTGTGCGGTATGGTTGGTCTAACTCTTCAAAAGAGCAAACGTTTCATTTTCATATTTTTATCAGCATTCTCCTTGTTAACAAATTTTTATTAAAAAACCTTGTACGAGGACTTTTTTTCAAACTAAACAAATCAGCCTTTAGTTTAATCTTCAAGCAAGTAAAAATATTTTTTTTTGTACATTTATGATTAAAATCTTCTTGGTATTGCGCGAGCTATATTTGTAAAGAAGATAATCAAACAATATTTGCATTAAAAATTCTCCCGCCCATTGCCCGCGAAAGGAATTGCCTCCAATTGTGCCTTTTGCCAGCGTTCTTTTAACATAGTCTGTGGAGGTCAGGCTAGAATACAACAAGTAAACAGGATATCTAGACTGTAAGTTCGTCTTTAACACCATCTGTTTTATATGTTATGATACACAGCTTGATAGATTCTTCTCTGATCACCTTAGCATATAATGATGTGCGAAAACAAACGCAAGCCCAAACACTGCATTTGTTCCATTTAAACACTCTTATTTTTTAAAAAAACTTTCTTCAAGATTATATATATACAAAACATGAGTTGCACGATGAGAATAATTCGCAGTTACGTGTATTTCAAACGGAAAACCTCTTGTATCTTTAAATAAAAAGGTTACGCATGGCAGACGGCTGGTCAAATTTATACGACGAATGTAGAGACTATCCCGCTGAGCTAACGAATTTTTTAAGGTCGATCCAAATGATCAAAATTGTTAAGAGCATTCAACTTTTTTTTCAAAAACTAGAGTTTTTATAAAAAAGTTTGTTTTTAATACAATAGAATTGTTGTCAAGGAAATTGATCAGCATTCGAGACAAACCTTTCAGTTCCACATTTCATTTCTAAGAAACATTAACTGCGGGGTTACACGTCCATAAATTATATTCTAAAGCATTTAATAAGGTTATGATTGTTTTTCGGATTAATGATATGAAAATAGTTTACTTCTTAGAGCTCGATTACTATTTCTCCCGTTGCCAGTTTCAACACTTCAATTTGAAGACATAAATTGTCATTCAGCGTCGCTCAAGGGAGGCATTAGTACCACATTTCAGAATTTTCAACACTCAAAGGAAAGGCATAGCAGTTGTTAGAATATATTTATGTTTTTAAAAATTCCATGTCCAAATATAAGCTCATATAATTATTTGTGGAACTTTACAACTTAGTTAACTAAAGTTCAGTAAAAAGAAAGTGTTCTTTAAGTTGAATGCTAAAAAGATTTCTGAGTCACTGATGGGAATCGTCATGTTTAATATAACACGTTTTTAAAATATAACAGGAGACGGAACCAATCAAGTTTCTTTGTACAGGTTAATATATATGTATTACATGAATCCACTGCTCTAATAAACATAGTTTTAGAGTAGCATTTCTAGCCAATGCACTTATTCAAATAGTCACGCTTGAAGTAAATTAGTTAATTTTAGGTTCTAAACTTTTCCACCTTTGGTATGAAACGGAGAGCTGAACCGTGCTGCTTCGAAGTATTCAAATATAATGTCTTTGAATATTATTAGATACGAATAGAATAAGGACATATTTTTCAGACTTACAGCAACTTATGCATTCATGTTTTTGAAATGATTTTGAAGATATTATACAGAATAAATCTATGACTCTATTGCAGGTAACGTTGCATATCTAATAGGCACTTCCCAAGAACGACATGCATACCCGAACAAAACAATTAAATACCAAATCAAATGTTTGACTTTGAAACTACTTTGACTGTAACACAGTTTACCCTCTTTAGCTAATTGAATTACCTTAGAAGCCATTAAAGGTATATAAAAATAGAAACATAGTCCCGTAGAAAGTTCCGTAGAAGTTGAGGTCAACGATTGACTGCCTCACTTTAGCCTGAACAGAGCCATAACGGTTTTTGCAGTTACCGAATACCGTTTCTGGAACTCGTCAGGCATAAATAATGATAGAACTTTATTAAATAAAGTAAGACGTTCGAAGTGTCTCGCTTACCTTTCGCTGTTCCGAAAGTTCGTAGATAATACAAACGAGATATGTTCCAAAATTAATTGATAGCAACAGACGCTACAAATGTCTGCAGTTATTAAGAGTTGAACTGGAGAAGTCACTATCCAACTAGAAGAGCTTAACAGAGTTTCGAGATCCTGCCAGAACCGGATAAATCAATCGCTAAAGAGAATCGAGACAATCATTTTGATCCCTGTCACTTATTTAGGTTCTGGGTCTTGTGACTACTTTTTTGAAGCCTGTTTATTGGTTTTCTTGCTAACTATATTGTCTTGATACGGCAAAACTTTTAATTTTTTCTTATCGGAATGTTTCGCCAGATTGACGTTTGACATTTTTGTTCAATTTGGTTTGCAATATTGCATGCAGATCTCGAGTGGTTCTGTTTCTTAAAGTAAGGTTTGTGGCGCCAGGTTGATTTGCTCAATTCCTAACGTTTTCTTAAAGGTTGATTTCTTATGTTTTTATTTTGTTTTAAGAATGCAATCTCGAATGAGCTCGTAAAGCTTTGGAACACAAACTTTATCCCAGATTCCTGAATGTACTTTTTAAAGTGTCACATTGGGGGATATAGACGATACGAATTAGATGAGTGATTCTGCCAAAGCGTCTGTCTTGCTTTGCTGGTTGCATTAATTCCTGTGGATTATATAAGTAAAGCTTCCATAGGCAGGTCACTTCGATCTGGCCTACTTCACCAGATTAGGCTTCACATCAAAAAACGCTTTAAGGACACTTCAAAAAATTGTTTTTTCTTTCGAAGGGCGCTTTGGTAATTTTTGCATATCGTGACACAGTTGACCGACAGTTATCTAAGTATTATATAACAAACTAATTTATTAATCCTGAAAAGTTTCCAAGTTACAAAACGTTACTTTCTCTGATGCTTCATAATTTATTATTTTGTCAGCTCATAAAGTAATATAAGCTAACAACAGTCAGTTTGCACTAGAAGTGCAGAAATTTTGCTGAGTTCTTGCCAGGCGTTGGCATCCAGTCCGATAATGTGTTATTGTTATTTCAAAATCACGTTCCGCTACTGTGCACAGCTTATGACTTTTTTGCATTCGCTTTGCATATAAATGTGGTCTCTTGTTTGGTTGTGTCTATGTTTATTGTGAATGGGTTCAACCCAAATGAATAACCCCATCTCCTTTGTATCTAATACAGGCCAATTTAAACACGTCGGAATGCTACCAGAGCCTTAAGTCAAACTATCCGTTTATCTCTCAATTATCATGAGCCAACAAAAAAACCCGTCTTCGTCGAGCGGCGATTCTGCTGAACATGGGGAAACGAGCTATCAAGCGTTCGCTGGCGAATCATCCGTGAGTAAAAGTACAACAACTTACAGGCCAGGTTTGTCATCGTACACTCGTGTAACAAGATCGAAGACGGGATACTTTGACGATCACGACTTGACCTTGAAGAAGTTCGAAGATGCGAGAGACACTTTCACAGATCTTGAAGCTGCATACAAAAAGTTTAATCTGCGGATAAAAACCCTTAAAGATGAGCATAAACATGAGGTAAGTGACGCAATTGTTCAAGTTTCAAACTGCTAGTTGTTTAGTTTGGCCAGGTTATGGTATTTGCTGAATCAGATGCCTGATGGTACAAATTTGAGTTCGTTTAATTAGCTTGTTGGGCACCAAATTTGTTCTGGTACTTGACTCGGAATGGACGAAAATCAAAGTTTGTCAATACTTGTTATTAGATTATTTTACAATACAATGACAGCTCACTAAAATTCTAATAACCGGTATAAAACTTACATATTTTCGATTGTTTATAAATAACATGAAGAGTTTTAATACGTATGGAGGCAGAACTGTGAATATATATCAGCTATCAAGGTCTCGTTGCTTCTAGAATACAAATTTTAGGATAAAAGCAAAACAGGATTTTTGGTCGGGCTTTCTTGTTGATATTTGAAAAAAAGTTTAAAGCAATATTGAATGTTTTCAAAAGGTCTTTTCAACTGACTTAACTGATTTGAATTCTCTTCTATTTTGTGTGATTTGAAAACTGGCGCTATCTAGGTTCTGATTTTCTTGTCACGCAAGAGCCGAACGCATTAAGATAGAATATTGTGTTGATTTACACATGAATAAGTACATAATATTAGTAGCACTATAAGCAATAGCATTATCTTTTTATTATCAGTAGTATTACAAGCAATAGTAGTACTATGATATCTGTACACACTTTACTTTTTATAAGAATTGTACTTTTTTCCCGAGCGTCGCGGTTATTAAAATGTTGACAATTTGAGACTTATAATATAATTCTTAGTTATAAGAATCACGAGGCTTAGATTTTGGAAATTTTATTTTCTAAGAATCATAGTGAGGCTCAATCACTCGATCAGCACAGAAACCTCTTCTATATACAGCTAGTTTTCGTGGAGACCATAAATGTGTTTTGATAGATCAAAAATAACAAAAAATATTTTTACTAAACTATTTCTCTTCCGTCTGCAGAACATATTTTTCTTGCAATGTAAGGACTTACTTCAGGTCACTCAATTTAGTAAAGTTTGAAATTATAGCATTTTACATACATCTCTGGTTTGATTGCCTCAACAAATCATTAAGGACCTATTTTGAGACTGTTATATAATAAAAAAAGTCTTGTTGAAAATATCAAATGGTCGGTAAAATAAACGTTTTCG
>JAOBAY020070483.1:0-11797 GCA_025331085.2 Zoanthus sociatus | reverse complement strand
CCGGTATTATTTTCTTGAAAGCAAAAATATTAAAACTTTATTTCAAAATGGATGAAAAATCCCACGAAGTATCTCTTAAAGTTGCTAAGCAACCAAACCACCATAGAACACGATATAAGTGCATGAAGCTAAAAAGACGTACCGGTTGTGCAGTTCACAGCGCACGGAAGGTTACACATATTAATTCTTGGGTCAAACCACAGCTGGTTGCCATCCTGTTCTCCGCATATAGGGCATGTGAGCATGTCATTCTCGCACCGGTAAAATCGCTTACAGTCTGGTTCGTAACGAAAATCGGCTGTAAATTGAAGTCCCGTGCAGTTTACTATAAGTAATAAAATAGTTATGTTAAAAAATGAAAACTCAACTTTACGATACACTCTTTTAGCATGAACTAAAAAAAATTGAATATGTTTTGGTCAAAGTTAAACTTTTATAGGCGTCCTTTTGCCATTTTGTTTTGAATCTTTTTTTGTGAAATTGTGTTTTCCTGCTGATTTTAAAAAGTGATCTCTAAACATCCAAAATTTCGGTGTGTAACGTCATTATAAATAACCATATTTGCTAAACCAATTAGGGACTGCCGAACGAAGTCCGTTAAAAATAAACATTTGTGTCGATCCATTTATGGACGCATCGAAGTAAAAAATTTAAAAATAATCATAAAATTTAAGTTTTTTTTTTAACAAAGCAATTTTAAAGTTTTACTAACTTGTTTGTAAATGGAGTTTCCCAAAACGTTATCCTTTGCTTTTGGTATGTGGTAGATTTCTAAGCACGCCCAAAGTGAAAAAATAATCATTCTTACTTTTCAGAAAGTCAGCGCGTGTAGATTAGTCATTTTGTTAAATATTAGCACCGACTAGCAACAGCTTATCAATAAGCTATTTTTATTTCGCTACATGTAATTTTAATATTTTAACAGTCATTTTTTTCCCATTGCTTATTATGTGCTTGAATTGTTCATTTTCTGTTAAAAGCATGAAATTTAGCACAGAGACAGTTTTAAAGACGACAAAAAAGATAGGCTATGGAGGTAAACTTGAAATTCCAGTTTTGTCCAGTTAAGGGTAATTTTTCAAAATGGCGGCCATTTTGAACCGGAAGTAGAATTGATATTGACTAAAACTATTCAAATCATATCTAAATCAAGCTGAGAGCTACCATAAACAAAGCATTGAAGTAAATTAAATACACAAAACTCAATTTTATTGTTCATAAAAAAATATTGGAAAATATTTCAAAACAAGAGACGAAAATAGCCTTATGTCTAAATGGCGGCCATTTTGAGCCGGAAGTAAAATTGAAATTGACTCTAACTACGCAAAATAGGTTAAAATCAAACGAAAAATTATGTGAAACAATAAATACAGATACATTTCACACTGGCAACTAGATTTTATTGTCCAGATTTGAAAATATAAGATAACATGGAAATGTTTCAATCAGTGTTTACATCACTTGGAGTGATGAGTCTATCGATTCTTGCATTTATTTCGGCATTTTCATAGAGCCGTGCAGTGCATGCAGATTAACTTTGCGGAAGCTGCAACCTCCTCGACAACCCTTCGTACGTCCGCACTTTACCAGCTCTTGGCAAGACTTGGTGATTTCAGCAAGTGTGGCCCACAAGGGTCTCCAATCTCCGTCATCAAGAACCCAGCCCCAAGGTTGAGGACTTGGAGTGGTTGGAATGGTTTGAGCGCTTGCCCCCAGATATGACCTGCTTGGTATTCAGTGCGTTTGACATGCTGGAGTAAAGCATCTTGTGTGGGTGAAATTGCATCGAACTTGCAGGAATTCCTTGTGAATAACTGCATTCTGGCGTCGTTGACGTCTTTGCTGCTACTTGTTCTATCATACATTAGAACAAAGAAACGCTCGAGTAACGTCATTCACTCGTTTTTTTATTTATTCTTGGGCATTAGACAACGCTATAAAAACAGAGATCACTTCCGGAAAATAATTCCAGGTGTCGAGAGCTGTAACGCAGGTTCCACCTGTGCCAAATGCCAACCAGAGTTGGATAGTCTGTTCTGTTAGCGTTTGTAGCTTATCCAGCAAAGCAACTGCTAACACAAGCACATCAGTGTCAACCGTGCGCACAGCGACTTTTCTAAAATCTGACTGGATTGCCACGTGCAGGAACATCCTTGTATCTGCTTCTTCTTGTGAGCATGGTGCCGCAGTCTGGTAATGTTGTCGAGGGGAATGTTGTTAAGCACATGCTCAAAGTGTGATACAACTACCTGCTTTTCGTGGGAAGTGCTTGTCGTGGTGTATTCTGTGAGAAGTCTAAACGGCTCTTCCTTGTTGCGCCCATCTCTGAGAAACTTGTTCCAGTTTCTGGGAGGCTTATTTTCAGGTGCAACTTGCTGTCTCACACCTTAACCACGCTTTCTCCGGGTAGCTGTCTTCAAGGTTTTCTCCTCATATTCGTCCCAAGCAATATCAACTCTTGTCACATTTTGCAGCGCTGAGCAGTTACATAGCTATTGAAAGTGTTAGCATAGTCAGAAAAACGTTTTATCTTCTTTCTGGGACTTCAACATGTTAACCAATGCCGCACCATCTATCACCAGAACTTCTATGTCAGTAGGCGCTTCCCTCTGTGGATTCGTCAGCTCTTGCAATCAAGACGCTAGCTCCGGCTTCTGCTTAGGAAGACGAAGATCTCCTCCATCTGACAGAGATGGGCGGCAGGCTTGGTTTTTATGTTTGAAAAACTCCACAAGATCACCATTTCTTGTTTGGCATGCAATGAAGAGCCTCGAGAATAGTGAGCAATCGCTCTTCATAGACAATAGTTGCTGTTGGGTTTTCGATGGCTTCGTCTTTGTTGGACCCTCGAAGAAGGGAAGATCTTGTTTCTGGTAAAAGGATCTTCTAGAGGCTTTTTTCACTGCCTCAATCGCTCTGCTATAAATGTGTCATATTGCTTCTTCCCGAGATCTTCCATCTGCTGCATCCTTGACACACCCTCTTCCCCTACCACAACCTTGGAATCCAAGACAAATAAGTCCTTGCTCTCCTCTTTGAATGGGTTCCCAAACTCTTCGATTACTTGCACGAGGGACTTGTCGTCTTTGAGAAATGTTGCTCGGAAGGTTCTTTTACATTCGTGATGGTGGGTTGACTCGGATGTTGTTGCAGTGGCCATGCCTGCCTCGAGCTCATTTGCAAGTCGAGCAATCTCCGGACCAGAAATCATCCATCAACAGAGAGCAGAAGCATTTTCTGCCAAAACCACGGCACCTCCATCACCCTTGACCATGGCGTTGTTTTGCTCGTGGGCTTGATCGATGGCAATACAAGAAAATTGTCGGGTAGTCTTAGCAACTGTGAAGAGGCCCTGTTTGAATGCGTCGGCTACTCTCGGCGATTTCTTTTCCAACTCGCGCATGTCACGCACATGTATCGGTAGCCACCGAGCATAGCTGGTATGGTTCATGGCGAAGAACTAGGGCAGCATCTGATAGACCGTGTCAACATACATTCCAAAGTCTGCCAGGCGAAGGGACATCAGGAAGGTTATTATATGTTTTGTGTTTTACTTGAACATTCTTATTTAATGCAGTCAAGATGAAATTATCTGATACTTTTTTCGGATCTTTTTTGGAATTTTTTTAGTTATAGGCAATGGTATTGAGTTTGTAACTGCAATTTAATAGCCAGTTTAATGTAAACTCGTTACATATTTGTAGAGATTGTTTAGTTGAAAAGCGGAGAACACTTGTCAACAATCTAGAAGAAATTATCAAAACGTCGCGTTATACAGTTGAACTCGGAAGGCGAATTGATGAGAAAGTCGAGAAACCTTGTTCAAGAAATCTGTTCGGAATCAATTATCCGCCCTGCAAAAAAAGTTACTCTGTCGGGTATATAACTTTCCACAGCCAAAAGCAAATTCAACTTCAAAAAAATCTTGTCAAAGTTATAATTGGTCTTCACCTTTAAGAGTACATAAAGTTACGACGATTTGTGAATTTGAAAAGCAAACAATTGTGCGAGTAAAAATTGACTGGCAGAGTAGAACGTGGTCAGCGTCGCATAAACTTATGCAAATTTATTTCTGAACAAGATTAACGGCGCCAAAGCACAGACGTCTCCCTTTTCAAAAGAAAAGGAGGGCGGCTGTACACAGGTTATTGGAAGCGAAAATATGCAGATTCCTGACTTGTTTTGATATAATCACTTCAAGATGCATGTGGCGATTCAGTACTTACTCAATGGGGGATGGCGACGTGAAAAAACACTTAAATACTGATTGTGTTCTTCTAATGTTTTTTCAAAACATTGAGCTTACTTATCAAAGGACATGCTGATAAATTTTAAAACAAGGTATTTGCTACATTTCTTTTACGAATTAATTTTATATTAATTTTATAGCTTTTGACAAATTTTGGTGAATGCCTTGCTACTTCGGGAAATTTTCTTCTTCGCGTTACCTTTTAATAACAGTTCTATCTTTTTAAAATCTTTCTTCTTGAAAAACTTTTTGTGATCTCTATTTTATTCAATTTAAACTTAATATGCCATTTTAATTATGTACTTACTTAATTTAAAATTTTTTAGAGAGAAGACTCATCTGTATACCGAGTTTCTAAAGTTAAGTTTACACATATAGTGATTAAAATTTTTGTTTAATCAAACTCGACTCTTGCTTCAAGTTCGTTAAAAGTGTTGCGCGCGCCTTGCAATGCAGTGAACTCAGGTTGCATATTAAAAGGGTTAGTTGATTTCTGTTCGTAGTGTGTTTACATATAATTATACCCAGCGCGTGGGTATATATATGTAAACAAAATACTCACTTCCAGTAACTAACCCTTAAATATTAAGGAAGTGCTTTATATGGTGTTACTAAAGAAAGGAACAAGAAACTAAGAACAAAAAAAACCCCGAAAACAAGAGGTCTGAATACCAACGTCACAAACAGGCTTAGAGGACGTCTTAAACGTCTGTGTGGTGAGGATATAAATCTGAACAAAAATGAATGACTTCTACACTCTGTAAAGTGTAATCTATTTGAAGACTTCGGTTTCGAATCTGCATGAACGATTGCTTTTTGGTTTCTGAAGCGAATTGACTACACAATATTATTTCTCGACTCGAAATTAAAATCTATGGGCGCAGTAGAATTTGAAATCGTTTCATGCAGACAAAAGTCCAAAAATCAACAAAGAGAAGAACTTTAGAAATAACATATTTTAAGATATTTCTGACATAGGTATTTACCAATTTACAAAATGTTTTGTTCTTACGTAGCTATTTTTGGGCTTGTATTATCTCCATCAAAACAACGAGCAGCAGTGAGCACCCAATAACGTCCAATAAGTGTTCCACCACAAAGATATTTGTTAATTAACTGAGCTTGCCACGGCCAACCGTTTACTGGAGCTTCACTTCCACCAACTATACGATTGTTAGCAATGGGCCTGATTCCACAAGCTGTGTAAATATTGTTTATTCAAATTATTTATTTTTTCATTAAAAAATTACGAATATCAATTTCATAAAAAAAAAACTACCAGCGTAAATATCTGATCAGTTTAAACGCATAAGAATGAGATTAAATGTAATGCGATGACACAAGACTAAATTTAATCTTTCTCGATAGGAATGAGCGCCTATAGATGAAAAATTATGGTTAAGTATCAAAAATAATGAGTACAATAAGTGTTACCGTATGTAGATTAATTATGTGAATTTACAAATAAATATATATAATTTAAACAGAATACATATTTTTGAAATTTATTTGACATTAGAAGGCTTTCCACCTCAAAACCAACCACTCCGTTTAGAATACAGGTTCTAAACTGATTGTGCACGTGCTAGATAGCCACTCCCGATAATCAAACTGCCTTTCGTTTCTTACAATATCTTCGTTTTGGAAAATTATAGGCTCGAAATTGCCTAACGGTCAAAGCGCCTTAATGGCGACTAATATCCCAGCGGTATCCTACAGTTAATTCACGTGATGTTATCCCACCGGTATCGCAAAGTTCAAGAGATATATGCCACCAGTATCGTACAGTTCACGAAATCATATCCCACCTCTTTCCTACAATTAAGGCGCTTCCAATCTCACCAGTACTCCACAGTTCATGGACCTCAGACCCCACCGCTATTGCACAGTTCATGAGCCTCAACTCCTACCGGTATTCTACAGTTCATGGCTTTCAAATCCCACCGGTATCCTATAGTTAAAATGCTTCAAATCCCACCAATATTCTACAGTTTTGGTCTTCAAATCCTACCGGTATCCTTCAGTTAAAGTGCTTCAAATCCCACCGGTATTCTACAGTTCAAGAGTTTCAAATTCCACCGGTTTCCTACACTTCAGTTAGTTCGAATCCCACTGGTACCTATAGTTCTATGATTCAAATCTCACCGGTATTCTACAGTTCATGGGTTTCAAATCTCACAGGTATTCTATAGTTAAGATGCTTCTCAGGCCAATTAAGGCAAGGGTCACATCCGGCGCTTTACTCCAGCGTTTCTTGTGATCATCTTGGTACCAAAAATAAGTTTTTATTTTTTATAAAGTATGTGTTTTATCAATTTTTAGGCAAATTTCGGTCCCCATTTCCAATCGCCTCGCATGCAGACTTTTTTTGCATTATATTTAGCCATTTAGGGTTCGTTTGAATGTTCTTAAACTGAATTTAGTGAAACAAACTACGCTCGTTGTCCTGAGCTCGTATTTTAAAATATATTTGAATTCAAAGTCAGAACTTGGCGAAATGGCGGCTTTGACCTCAAATAACTTGATCACAACTGCTCAGAAACCACGAGCCTTTCATATTTTGTAAAAACAGTAGCGATTTGCAGTAATTTTCCTTGCCTGCAAAGCCAGTTTTTGGTATTTGCTGTCTCTGGCATCGGACGATCGGCGATTCATGTTCGCAGGAGCTTGTTATCGACACTGTTCTTTGATCAATCAAGCCCGGAAGCAGTCTATTGTTACTAACGTGAGCTTTTATGCGACAATAATCCTTAGGTGTTATGGGTGTTAGCGCGCATATTTTTAAATCAATAAACTGAATATATCTACATAAATCATTGCTGAGGTTCTCTGAGAATTTTTGACCGTTGCCTTAATTGACCTGAGTTCAAATCCTACCGGTATTCTATAGTTCATGAGTTTCAAATCCCACAGGTATCCTATAGTTAAGATGCTTCAAATCCCACCGGTATTCTACAGTTCATGGGGTTCAAATCCCACCGGTATTCTACAGTTAAATATGGGTTAAATGCTTTAAATATCACCGGTTTCCTACAGTTCATGGGTTTCATGTCACACCGGAATTTTACAGTTCACGGGTTTCAAATCCCACCGGTATCCTATAGTTAAGGTGTTTCAAATCCAACTGGTATTCTACAATTCATGGGCCCGGGGTTCAAACCCCACCTGTATTATACAGTACAAGACTTCCAAATCCCACCGGTTTCCTACACTTCAGGTAGTTCGAATCCAACTGGTATCCTATAGTTAAATGCTTCAAATTTCAGCGGTGCTCTACAGTTCACGGTTTTCAAATCCCATCGGTAGCTTATGGTTAAGGTGGTTAAAGTTCATGGCTTTAAAATCCCACCTGTATCCTATAGTTAAGATGCTTCAAATCCCACCGGTATATTTTTACAGTTCAGGGTTTTCAAATCCCACCGGTTTCCTACAAATTAGGTGGTTGATTCAAAACCAATCGGTATCGCGAAGTTGATTAGTTCAAGTCTAAGGGACATCGCAGAATTCAAGGGTTTAATCCCACTGGTATCACACAGTTCAGCGGTTCAGATCTGGCTGGTATATTGTTGTTCAGGGAGTTCAAATCCTACCGGTATTCTACAGTTCATGGGCTTCAAATCCCACCGGTGTCCTTTTAATTAAATGCTTCAAATCCCACCGGTATTCTACAGTTTATGGGCTTCAAATCCCACCGGTGTCCTTTTAGTTAAATGCTTCAAATCCTACCGGTATTCTACAGTTCATGGACTTCAAATCCCACTGGTGTCCTTTTAGTTAAATGCTTCAAATCCTACCGATATTCTACAGCTCATGGGTTTCAAATTCCATAGGTATCCTATAGTTAAGTTGCTTCAAATCGCCCCGGTATTCTAGAGTTCAAGAGCTTCACATCCCACCGGTTTTCTACACTTTTCAGGTGGTTCGAATCTCTCTGGTATTCTGCAGTTCATGGGTTTCAAATCACACCGGTATCCTATAGTTAAGATGCTTCGAACCCCACTGGTATTCTAAAGTTCATGGGTTTAAAATACCGCCGGTATCCTATAGTTAAATGCTTCAAATCCCACCGGTATTCTATAGTTAATGGGTTTCAAATCCTACCGCTACCCTATTGTTAAGGTGCTTCAAATTCCACCGGTATTCTACAGATCATGGGTTTAAAATACCGCCGGTATCCTATAGTTAAATGCTCCAAATCCCACTGGTATTCTACAATTCATGGGTTTAAAATACCGCCGGTATCCTGTAGTTAAATGTTTCAAATCGCACCGGTATTTTACAGTTCATGGGCTTCAAATCCTACCGCTACCCTACTGTTAAGGTGCTTCAAATTCCACCGTATTTTACAGTTCATGATTTTCAAATTACACCGGTATTATACAGTTCAAGAGCTTCAAATTCCATCGGTTTCTTACACTTCAGGTGGTTCGAATCCCACTGGTATGCTATAGTTAAATGCTTCAATTCCCACCGGTATAATACAGTTCATGGGCTTCAAATCCAATCGGTATCCTATAGTTAAGGTGCTTCAAATCTCACCGGTTATCAACGGTTCATGGGCTTTAAATCCCTCCGACATTTTAGATTTCAAGGGGTACAAATCTAATTGGTATCGCACAGTTGATTAGCATCGCAGAATTTAAGGGCTAAAATCCCACTAGTATCACACAGTTCACGGATTCAGATCTCATCGGTATTATGTTGTTCAGGGGTTTCAATTTTCGCTGGTACTGCAGAGTTCACGGATTTAAATCCCACCGGTTTACACATCAGGTGTTTCCAATCCCAAAGGTATCCTATAGTAAAGGTGCTTCAAATCTCGCGGATATTCTGCAGTTCGGGGGATTCAAAACCAATCGATATCGCACAATTACAGAAATCAAGGGTTTAATCCCACTGGTATCACACAGTTCAGTACCGGTTCAGATCTTACTGGTATCTTGTTGTTCAGGGAGTTCAAATCCCACCGGTATTGTACAGTCCACGGGTTTAACTCATGCCGGTATCGTACAGTTCTCGATTGCAAATCTCATCTGTTTGCACATTTCGCTGGTTGAAATCCCACCGGTATCCTACAGTTTAAGGTGTTCAATTTACGGGTTCAAATCTAACGGTAACTGATTTAATTCAAATTTCACCGGATTCGCACAGTTCACAGGTTAAATCCCGTTGAAGTCCAAAAATTTTTCTTGTGTGTGTGTGTTTTTTTTCTTTTACTATTTCTTAAAAGGAATACATAATCGTGAAAATCATTCATAAAAGTATCGTTTACATTGCAACTAAAATTTAGAAACATCTCACATAGTTAATTGCCATAAACAACCAGTTGTACCTTATTAAAAGAAATTAACAATGCATGTTGACAACGCGATGAAAATCAACGTTTTACTAAATTAACGCGAATTTTTTCGAAAAAATAAGAATACGATCATTAAATTAACGCAAATTTTTACGATAAGCATTCTTACTATATTTATTTCGATTTCTGCAAACTCGCGATTTGCATCTCTGCACTCAGTACAAATCTCAACATACACTCATGTTTACAGCTTAGTTAGCTTTAAGGGGTGCTCGATTGTGGTAACAACTTAAAGAGAGAGATGAATATTAGAACTAGTAAAAAGACATTTTGACTTTGATTTTACCCAGCAAAGATATTTTGTCCTTTAGTGACTTTGAGGGGCCTATAATAAAGGAGTTGTGTGATTTTGATTTTTCTAATGAATAAAGGTGTTTTAAATTAACAATGTTGTTAAATAACATGCATAAAAGCTAAGTCAATATTTATAAGGTTACATTTAATTAACGCGAATTTTCTAAAATCGCGTTAATAAAGTGCATTGTTAACTTCCGATAATAAGATTTATTTTTCAGTATCGTAGTTTGAATGGAAATAGATAGAAGATATTACACGGAAGAAAATAAACTTCATATGTTCAAGCCAACGTGTAATTTTCTATTTATTACATAGATATGAGTGTTTCGAAAATAGAAAAAAATAGACGAATAAGACGGGAAAAACAAAGAAATGACGTCAGCGATATCTTCACTAGTGAGGATATGGAAAATACGTCACTCATATCCCGGATACGATATAGTTTCATATCAAATCTATGAGTGGCGTATTTTACAGTCAAACACTAGTACTCATACCTGCGTAATAAATATATATATTTTGGTGGTTTCCCAGGTGGTTCCAATGAGGTATAGCTAGGTGTTTAGGAATCGTGCGTTGCCGCTCTACATAACATGGCTCCAGCTAATTTAGCCTTGTCTAGCCTTGTCCGATTGACGTATTTGCGAAATCAGCATATCGCATTTGGATCACACATACCAGACGTAAAAGCAGGTGTCGATCTTGAGAAGTTAAAAAAACGGAGTACCACCGAAACAGATCTAGATCAACAAATCTCACACCAAGGTGTCGAAACTGAGTGCATATTTGACTGGTAGAAGGAGTGGCTGAAGACCAATTCTGTAGGAGTTGCCGGTCGGGGATAGCAGTAAATTATTCAGAATGAATATAGAATAATTGAAATAAAAATTTAAGGAATGGGGAACATTCAGGAAAACTCTTACGGGGAATAGCGATTTTTAATCAGAATTTCAAATATTTCTCATCTAATCCCCGATTTTATCAATGGAATCCTTCACGGTGTTTCTACAGAAACAGTAATACTGTAGATGAACAAATTTTGCACCTTAGTGATAGACGGGCTACAGTCCGAAACGTCAGTACAAAAATTCTTTTCACTGCGGTGTAAAATTTATTTATTTGTAAAACTATAACCCACAAATTTAGTTTAATTTACCAAAAATATGCAAATTGGTTAGCTAAATCGTGTAACGTAATTGTATGGGAATGTGTTTCACCATTTACTCTTATTATCCACAACATGTAATTAAAGCAATTACTCTCACATAATCTTACTTGGCAGTGTGTCACGCCCTATAACTTCATTAGCCTGTTGTTGTAAGCTCCTTTGAATAGTGGTAGTTTAGCCACAAAGTATTTAATTATGTAGCTACTAATAACACACAATGCAAGTACTGTCACGCAACCACTGTCACGCAATTGTACCTGGAAGTCTGTCACGCCCAACAACTTCATCAATCTGTTGTTGAAGCTCCTCTTGATAGTGGGGGTAGTTCACCAGGAAAGCAATAATCCAATATAGAGTACTGGCAGTTGTATCATAACCAGCCTGGAACATGTCATTAATACTACCCAGTAGGTAGTCTTCGTGAAGCAGGGAAGACTTGTCCTCAATGTTTTCAAATTCGGCTTCGTTTCTTGCTTTCAGCAGTGCTTAATAATTAAAATAAATGGCAAAGCGGGATGTCGATGTGAGTTAGATTCTTTGTTTTTCGTATTTATCGAAAGAGTAAGCCAGAACATAAACATAAACACTTATTATTATCAATATACGCGGCCAAATGGAAAATCGGCCTCTTCAAAACACACGCTCAGCAGCGGGCCGCAAAAGACTGACAGCGGGCTGCTAATGCATTATCAGCCCTACAGCTGATTGGTTCTTGCTTCATCAT
>JAOBAY020070472.1:0-11798 GCA_025331085.2 Zoanthus sociatus | reverse complement strand
CCATACAAAACCTATCGAGCATAACAAACAGAATACAAATATCTGCTATACGTTGTAACGTAGATATTTTGCTATTCCGCGTTCACACTAACCTGTTTCATATCGAATTCGACCGTCCACACTAATCCGGGTGTGTCCGGATTAACTTTAGAGCCCAGTACATCTCTGCTGAATATTGCCAACAAGCGCATGCGCCAAGAATATTTTGACGTCATCGGATTCGAAAGTTTCCGGATACACCGTCCACTCTAATCCACACTAGAGGAACAACGTTTCCGGATTCAAACGTTTCCACTCTGGAGAGCGGAATCAAAAGCTTCCGGATACGTCTCCCGAATCCGCTGTGTTAGTGTGGACGATAGCCGTATCCGGAAAGAAACGTTTCTGAATACGAAAGTTTCCGGGTTAGTGTGAACGGGCCTTAGAGGGGCCTCTATACGTTTTGATGATGATGCACGAAGCGATTTTGTTACAAGTTAACTTTATGTTATGCATAGTTACCGCCCTGTTCATCTGATTGAAAGCACTTGTCGCATCAATTAATAAAACTCCATCCGTCGCTTCCTATGACCTCATACACTTTTCGTTAGAATAAATGTAGCAGAATTTCTTGTGTTTAAATAATGTTTAAGAGTTTTCTAATCAATAAATCAAAAAGCAATGAATAAAGCGTAGAAGACGTCGGGCAGAGTTAATTTTGTCTCTAAGAGCACGCTGTGTCAGCGTTAAATAAATAGTAATGTACTAACAATAATTTCACAATAAAATGTACAATTTGATCAAAATATTTACGTGTTAATAGGTTGTAGACAAGGGATAATAGAAAACTTTCTGAGACTGATGATAAACAGTCCCGCCATGGCCAAGGAAACAAGTTGGTGTAAATGTCTGTATACATTTGCAATCATAATTTTCTTCCTTGGAATACTTCTGGGTTAATTCTTGTGATATCCTAAAATTTCAAGTTCTGCGATAATATCACAGCCAAAGGGATGAACAAAAGGGAAACCGTTGCCACGTTTTACATCAGTTCTCGAAAGATTTATCTGCATCGTCAGTTGTTTGATTCTTTAAAACTTTTAAAATGACAGCTTATTACAAATATTGTAGTTGCCTATCAAACTTTTACTTTTGGCAATTTTGCATGACCAAATATAGCCGATGAGTACAAAGCCCTGTACATTCACCAAGACCAAAATTAATCATCCATAACTGAATACATTTTGTTTATTACTTACAATATATTTAATTTTTTATTATTTTAAAATGTATAACAGAACTCGGAAATCGCGAAAAAAACACACTGGACCCTCCTTCCCTCAGTGCACAATACTGCAGTATTTCTAGTATAACATTCAAACCCGTTATCTCTGCTATTCCGACGCTTCATTTTCACAAGTAAAACACTTTTTTCTCTTATTAATTCTGATATTTATTATTTAACTGAGATGAAAACATTGAACGGGGAGCAAGAGCTGTTAGTTTGTAAATGTTTCCCGGCTACCAGGTAAACAGAGGCAAAATTCGCTCTGAGTTGGTTTTGTTTACGACTGGTTTTCCTCGCTAGCAAACCAAATCTTTGTACTGTACTTGCGCTGAATGCTGTCTCCTTTGGTGATGTTGGTAACAATGAACGACAAGAAGAATCCATTTTGCGGCCAACTTTTTTCGGTCACAAATTAATATTTATTGACTTATCTTTCTGTTTTTTAACCAAAGAGTTTATCTCAAATATAAATCTTTAAGCTGTGGCTTTTAAGAGGTGTATGCAATTTTCAAAAACAAAGTTTTGTTTTACACCGTCTAACAACAAAGCTTTGACAGATGTCTAAGTATATATTCACATTTAAAATGATATTTTACAATATCGAGAATTTAACCCGTTTGATAGTAATTTCTTATAAAAGAACAGTAAATTTTAAACGTGCATGAATATATACTGACTTCATACTAAATCAGATTTTGTTTTAAATTCTTAACTTCCCTACTACGTATAATCCTATTATTAACTGTGCAAATCTAAACTAGCACTTACGTCAATTGCTGATTGAAAAACATTTTTATTCCAGTACGCTTTTAACAAAACAAGTTAATTTATGAGTTTCGAATTAGCATTGCAGAACGTTTGGAAAATTCTAAATTATTTCACATCGTTAATGCATCGATAACAAAAACTGAAATAATTTGTGGTGCGTTTTGTTTGAATTTCTAAGGCGAAGGTTTTGAAAACTAGGAAGCTCTTGACTCAATAATGATTTGCTTTCATTTGGTCTTGATTTTTTGTATGTGGACGTAGCGCGGAAGAAAAAGACGATCTTAAATTTTACACACTAGCAGCTAAAAATTGATTATACGACAGGTGAACCAATGTTTCCAATAACTAAGCAACTCGAAAGAGGGTGTTGGAAGGAAAAAAATGATTTTAGGTTGAAGTGGTGTTTTCGTGTTTGTTTTATATGTCATGATATTTTTCGAACAAATACTTATTCTTCATTTATTCTTTATAGGATTTCAGTTAAAGATGATAATAAAGACGACTTCTTCCGGAATACTTTCACCTAAACTGAATTGATTCGAACTACACAACTGAATATGCGCGCAAAGCGTTTGTACGGATCTTTAAATGCTCTTAGCATTCTGCAAGTTGCTGCTTTGAAATTGAATTTTGTGTGCATGGCGGAGCTTCGAACAGAAGACAACTTTTGTGTTGGGAAAAACACTACCGTAACGTGTTTACAGCTTCCTCCTTTTGTCATGCAAAGCAAAAATATTAGTGAACTCAACGGCAAACAGGGAATTCTCTGGGAATTCGTGTACCACAACATTCAATATTGCTTTCCAAAATGCGACATGGCTAGTATTAACTTCGTCTTTGTCAACAATACTGAAGATTTTAGGAATATAATTGAACAAGGGAAAACAGATTTGGCATTTCCTATATCATCCTCGATAGAGAGAGACCTGCAACATTATGACCATTTTCTGGACACATCAAATCAAATTATGTTTTATAAAGTTGTTAAATCTCCCGGCCAAGCTTTTGTAATATGCCGGGAAGTGTTCCAGGAGAAAGCAAGGAAAACAGTGGTTAATGCTTTGCTTGCTTCGTGGCCGATTTTTGTCTTTACGTTTCTTCTTGCAGGTATATCAGGAGTTTGTATATGGGTTTTGGTAAGTTGAGATAAATTAATTGGAAGATCGGGCGTGGGTCGCGGGTCGGCGTTAGCTGGTACCGCACTGCCGTGGTCCAAGAAAATTTTGTCGTTGGTGTTTAACAAAACAAACAGATAAATGTATTTTTATTATTCAAGACAAAAAATGTATTTTTATCTTCTTAAAGTTAAAAACATCGACAAAACAAACAAAAATTTTTTATAAATTTCATACTTGCTCGCGCGAAACTCCTAACATATTTATACAATATTGTCAGAACAATACGACCTGAATGGCACTGTTTTACTATCATCAAACAAGAAATAAAAGGTCACAGTTGTATACAAATCAGATAAACAATTATACTTCATTATTGCGATAAGGGACAATTAAGTCTTAAGATTAAAAATTACATTTTGCTGAACGTTTAAGAGACGTTCAAAACAATAATTAAATCTTGGTTATACAACAGGTGAACCAATATTTAGACTATTTACACGTTTTTTCAGTCTCCGGAGTCAAAGTGATTCTTTTTGAAACGCCGAAAAATTAGTTTCTGCGAAACACAATAGCTCCTGCGATACTTGTAAAAGGAAAGAGCAGAAATTATTCTTTGGTTGAGGAAATTGCACGTTATAGCAATTCGCCAATTTGCTGATTTTAAAGATTTTTAACAACAAAAACTAGTTGAAAAAGACAACGTTTCGTTGTCATCTCGACAACAGCATCAGGTCTTAATGAGATAGCTAAAATCTGGAATTCTATCTCAAAACTGCATAAAACTGCTACTTCAAAAAAAAGGCTTTAAACAGAAACTATCTGAATCTTTACTTGCTGACTATTAGACATTACATATGCTCTTACATATAGCTATACAGCTCTTTAATTTGTGTGTGTGTGTGTGTACTATTTAATTATTATTACCTTTGCATACATGTACAAATATCTTAGTTTAACATAATTTATGTATTTGTTTCCTTTTCTCCGCCACTGTATAAAACACTGCACTGAAAAAATTTACAACATAGAAATATTAGTTGTATTAGGTTGTCTGACTTGAATAGTTTTCAAACTATTTCAGATACCCAGCACCTAGATCTCTTTTAGTATAATTATTATGTGTACATGTAATTCTTTATAACTGCAGTGTCAATAAATTTGAATTTGAATTTGAATTTTTACTTACATTTTTGTAGTCAAACAAGTTTGCAGGGGTGCAAACGCTGCACACCTGCACCAACTGGTCTCTAGTATAGAGAGAGGGTTTCTAGTTGGACGTTTTGTTTTCATGCCTACATAGAAGGTTACCTCGGTTAGTTTTCCTGAATGGGGCAACTGCCTTCATCCCTCTCACTTAACTGGATCACTGTAAGTGATTCACTTGATTGGCGCACTTGATTGGCTCACTATAATGGCTTAATTGAGTTGCTCACTTGAATGGCTTACTTGATTCTCTCACTTAACTGGCTCACAGTAAGTGATTCACTTGATTGGCCCACTTGATTGGCTCACTTGATTGGCTCACTTGAATGGCTCACTTGATTGGCTCACTTGAATGGCTTACTTGAATGGCTTACTTGATTCTCTCACTTAACTGGCTCACAGTAAGTGATTCACTTGATTGGCTCACTTGATTGGCTCACTTGATTGGCTCACTTGATTGGCGCACTTGATTGGCTCACTATAATGGCTCAATTGAATAGCTCACTTGAATGGCTTACTTGATTCTCTCACTTAACTGGCTCACAGTCAGTGATTCTTTTGATTAGTTTACTTGATTGTTTCAATTGAATGGGTTGTTAGCAAAAACAATTGTTGTGATTGGGTAAAACGCGTGATATTAATCAACTCTAAGTTGAAATGTTTGGTCATCGCTGTAGGCAAAGTTAGTAAGTAGAATCGACTGGTTTGGAAACTTGATGACTTTCTTTGTTATATGTTATTGTTCTCCTTTTCCATTATGAAATATGACGTTGACCGTGCACAAATAACAAAAGGTTTTGAGATGTAAATGAGCAAACGGGCAGTAGATTAATAAAGCGCCACACTTAGCACAAAAGAATCTAACCGTGATCGTGCACTCAACATGAAACAAAGAAACATTGTAATCTTTATAGTTTGTTGAGTTTCCTAACCAGTCCACTCTAATAATTTTGCTGTAGGTAGTGTAAGATAGAAGCGCTACCGCTCAGAACGTCGGTTTTTTGCTAGATTCGAATTACTTTAAAATTAAATAATAATCTTTCCATATGAGCGCAGGAGCACAAGGGAACAATCAGTCTTAATAAATTTAAAAGTGTTGTGTTTTTATTAAGACTAAATAATAATCATTTTCTTATTTCTAAAACTAGGAGGCACACGTGAACAAAGAACAGTTCCCAGTATCCTTTTCAAAAGGGTCTTGTGAGGGAATGTGGTGGGCTTTTGTTTCCATGACAACCGTTGGGTAAGTGAAATACAAAGTAAAAAAATCGATGGTAGCATAAATTTCTATGTATTAACTGCCATTTTTCAAAATCCTCTAGCCTGCTTTGCGCGGTCAAAAGATTAAAACCAGTTCAAACCAGTTTCGTAGCGAATCCTGTTGCCATAATCAAAGGTCAGTTGTGGCCAGACTAAACCAGTTCTAACCGGATTGCTAGGGAATCCTTGTGTTATAATCAAAAACCGGTTATAGCAGGCTAAAGCACTTCTCACCTGTCATGCGCTTGCTGATGAAGGAGAATGTTTAGCGTACTAATGTTAAAGTGATTATAAAGAGCTTTTTTTATGATCAGGCGAAGTTTGGTCTTATTTTTGTGTCTGGATATCTACTTACGATTATGTTTTGCCGTTAAAGCAATCATGACTTTTATTTTTTCATTGTTTTGTGGAAACTGGTTTAATTGTTTGTTGTTATTAACGCATTATTTCATTTTGTTATAAAATTACTGAGAAAAGAACTGAGAAAACGAGAGGAAAAACTAGGATAATACTTTCAATCTTTGACAGGAATCTTGAACGACTTCCTGCGCAGGATAAATAAAAATAAATACTTTGTTTAGCGTCAATTTCGAAGGAAGTGGTTGCCCATTCTTCCTAGCCAGATCTAATGTTTAATCGCTCGACTGCTCAGATCTTGGCGTGAAAGTAGAATTTGCAGAGGGAGGAAAACCAGAGTACCAGGAGAAAAATCCCCGGAGTCAGATTGAGATCAACAAATCTCAGGCCACATGCGGAGCCCAGGAATCGATCCCGGTGGGGAAGGAGGGAGGCGCGAATGCTGACCACTATGCCAACCTGATTCCCTAGTTTTCCGCTGACTTGTAGCTCTACTTGTCAGTACGCAGCATCCGTAAGTAGTTTCATCGCACAGACTTTTGATTATCTTCTAAGTTCCAAGTTGTTGCCCTTATTTGTCGTCTTCTTAAATGTTTCAAATCATTTCAATACCAGAAGTAGTTAAACTACATGCTTCTTTAATTTTATCCAAGGTACGGTGACTGAACACGCAAGGCCAAGACGTCATAAACATTGAGCTTCAACTTGTTTCCTTTATTTTTCTTATAAAATTAGACGTTTATAGTTCGAGTGAGGCCTTTTAGAATGCTACGGTAATTTGGTTTTCCAAGCTTTCACCGATCTACAGCATCATCACTGAGGGAATGAGGATGGAATATTTGAAGTAGAGCTTTTATCGGACGAGGTATTATGCTAGACAATAGAGGTCCAGTAAATAGTAGGACAATGGAACAATGCTAGACAATAGAGGTCCAGCAAACAGTAGGACAATGGAACAATGATAGACAATAGAGGTACAGTAAACAGTAGGACAATGTAACTATGCTAGACAATAGAGGTATAGCAAACAATAGGACAATGGAAAACCAAATTGCCGTAGCATTCTAAAGGCTTCACTCAAATTATAAACGTCTAATTTTATAACCGCACTAAGCTACTCGAGGACAACATTCAGACCTTTTTTTTCTTCTTTAATGTTTCAAATCATTTCATTGACAAACGTAATGAGATCGTTTCATCTATCCAAGGTACGGTGACCGAACACCCAAGACGCTGTGCGGCCGACTGTTTGGCGTAATATGGATACTAACAGGTCTGACGGTGATTGCCATGTTTACTGCTACCGCCACTAGCTCACTCGCTTTGGCCAGGGACAATAACAACAACGGAATACTTGGTGCAAAGGTGAAACTTAAAGTTTTGTTTATGTGGCCAGTAACGATAATAATAATAGTAATAATAATAATAATAATAATAATAATAGTAATAATAATAATAAATATTTAATGACAACTTCCCTAAAGGGGTTTTTCAGTATCATGCTAAAATCCCCCTCTATCCTATGCAGTTAAGAATCCCAACTGGTAGTAGGCAAACTAGTTGGCTATTTACAAGCGTGGTGAATTTGTTCCTGGGATCACCTAGGACAAATCCATTCAGTAGTCCGAGTAGGGGATTTGAACCCGGGTCTTCCGCATCCCCAACTCTGACCACTGTGCCACGCTACCTCCACGATATCCTTAGTTGGGACATGCGTTAGTATTATTTTGATTTCTATTTCATTTTTCAAGGCACTTCATGCAGTATTTCCTTTAGATAGGTCAGTAGTTAGTTCCCACACAGGAGCTAGGAAGTACTAGAGGTAGGAAATGATATCAGCGAAAGATACCTTCATGCAGTATTTCCTTTAGATAGGTCAGTAGTTAGTTCCTACACAGGAGCTAGGAAGTACTAGAGGTAGGAAATGATATCAGCGAAAGATACCTAGAGAACAGCTTGCCCCGCAGTAATACATAACTGATTTGTTTTATCTAAATTTTGTATTCTCTTGTTACTTATTTGTTTTTTGTGCGGTATAAAAGTTAGATTTTTGTTGTAAAAGTAAGTTGACAAAGGTCTGCTAGAAACAGCCGGTTCAAGTTCAGGTCATGCTTGTGTCGATGTTTTAGCGGTTGTTACTCGTTCCGGTTTTTTTCCTGTCTTTACCAAAACACTTTGAATAGAACACTTCGGGTTTTTGTTGTGTGAATACTCGTGCCCTTTCTCACATTTAGAGGATAAAACGCGAAAAGTAACTGCAAAATTCATATTAGGGACGGGACATTAATCCAGAGAAACATGATTTTTCGAGTTTTCTATAACTGTACTGCTCGGAGTGTATAATTAACTTGATTTTTAATACGTATATTTAACAACTCTCCTCCAAAGGGGAGGTGAATAGTGGTGGATATATGCCGAGACGCAAAGCGTCTAGGTATATATCTAGCGCTAGTCACCGACCCTGAGGGGGATAGTTGTTTTACTATTTACCAAAAAAAAAAGATAAAAATGCATTTTATTTAAAAAAAACAATAGATTAAACGTTTTTTCTATTTTTTGCGCGCGCACTTCCTGTCATTTTGACGTCCGCTTCAAAATCAGCAAATAGTCTTGGTTATCGCGAGTTGGGGGAGCCAATCAGAGCGCGCGAAAATGGATATCGGTTGTTTGGTAAATACTAAATATATGTATATTTACAATTAGACCTCTAGGACGAATGGACTATGAGTAAATAGTCCATGAGGCCGTAGGCCGAATGGACTATTCAAACTCGTATAGTCCATGAGGCCGAGAGGTCTAATTGTTTTAGTATAAACCTACTAATCGGTCAAAAAAGGATGTACAAATGAAATTATCGATGAAATGCTCTGATATTATAGCAAAACAGGCCTTAAACAGGGCTCGTTACTATTTTGATCCGCCATCTTGTCGCTACTCGATGACTATTACCAATAGACCACTAGTAGCATAGCCAATTAAAATGCAGGATTTGCAATAGTCCAATAGTAGGTTTATACTAATTGATGATAGTTATATTTTCTTCCAGTGACGTTACTATTATCGTTATTATATAAATATTGTATCTAAAACGTTTAATATCATCATTTAATAGAGAACATTTGCATAATTTGCTGTTCAGTTTGAATGATTTGATATGTGGTTGGTTTTTTTATATCGTTAATTTTTCTTGTTGTTACTGTTTTCTTCAACGTTAAAAAGTCATGTGTTAGTTTCTGTAACATCTATGAACAACAATACTAAAGAAATAGCAAAAAACAAGTTTATATATCTATATTCTTGTACTTTGCATGGTGTTGTTTTTGAATTGAAAGTATTGAAACTTGTTTTCATCTGTAGCTTCTTTTTGAAATTTTAATGAATAGTAAAGTATGGAATAAGGATGTGTTAGTTTCTGTAATATTTATGAACAACAATACAAAAGAAGCAGCAGAAAACAAGTTTATATATCTATTTCTTGTGCTTTACATGGTTTTGTTTTTTGAATTGAAAGTATTGAAACTTGTTCTCATATATAGCTTCTTTTTGTAATTTTAATAAATAATAAAGTATGGAATAAGGATAAAATTTAGCTCAACATTTCTTGCGTTTTACAATTTCTGAAATCTGTAGTGGTCCGAGTTCAGCTGCTGTTGGCAAATCATTTTAAAAACTCATTTTCATTTTGTCAACAGGAATCGACGATTGTATTAATGCAATCTGGTAAGTAAAATATTTTATATCAATCTGAGACCACATTTAAGTATTCCTAGAATGTATTTATTATTATTTTAGTTAACAGAAGGGGAAATTGTATTTTTGCTAGCCTCTGGGGAATTATCAGTTAATAGTCCTTTGGCTAGCTAGAAGAAATAACTCCTAAATAAATCCTTTGTTATTGTTATTGTTATCATTATTATTGTTATTATTATTATTATTATTATTATTGTTGTTGTTATTGTTATTAATATTATTATCTATTGTTTTATTTATTATTATTATTATGTTTTAAATCGTATATTTGTATTGCATAATGTTTTAATTTATTCTTTCGGTTCGCCATTTTCTATTCAGTGCGTTTTTTTCGAGTAATTTAATTAGTTCAATCTGACACGTGCTACATTATATTTTTACTACATTTTATATTTTATATTTTTACTCGTATAATTGTTTAAATATGATCTTTTAAAAAATTCTATTGTTTCACTTTGCCATTGAAACTGCTATTCCAGTCCCGTAGTAGTAGTTACGGTTGTCCGTTCTCTGTGGTCGCTGGAAGTGTCGATCGGTCCCTTTACTACTACTTCACTACTTTAATACGGTGTTAAGAAAACACTTCAACTTTGAGTTATCTAAGTTACTTATTGTTTTCATGTCAGGGATTGATAGGTCTTGGACAAATAGAATTTCAAGATCTCAAAAGCTTATTTAAGATAAATCCTTTACAAGCCAATAGTAACTCATGGAGCCGGCGCTTATCTCCGGTTTCTGTAGTGTTAAGGGGATGAGAGTCTTTGACTCCCCCTGGATGGGACACTAATCCATCACAGATTAGGTCCCAGCAGATGATGGTACTCACTTACCTACCCTGGAAGGATGGAAAGCTGAGTTGGCTTAGGCGGGAAAGAAGGTCACACAAATACTCAAATCTTAGAAAAGCCTGGCATTGAATCGGGGACCTTGTGGTTAGAAGGTAGAGATCTTACCAACTGCACGAACCATAACCACCCGAAATCTTATGTAAAACAAGTCAAAAAGGTATTTTTGATGGTGGTATTTATTTGTTATTTTCACTAGTGACAATGGTGCGACCTGTATAGATGGAGAACGTTCCTATACCTGCAAATGTGCGCCCGGTATCACTGGGGAAAATTGTCAAACTGGTAAGACTTGATGTTTTAAACCCTCTCCATTGTTTTGGCGCATTTATATAATCTCTTTTAACACTTAAAAGTGTGACAGTTTTTGACTTTTTTGTGTGTATATCCTTTGAATCTTAATACGTTAGCAGCAACTATGAGAGATCGCTTTAGATATTTTCAAATATTTTGATCAAGAATGACCCTAAAAACCTATATTTATAAACGATTTTTATTTCCGTTTCTGCTAGGTAATTTTGCAGAAACTGTTAAAAATTACATTTGGGTCTAATGATTTTTCAGAAAACCCACATGAAGATAAACGCAGTAATTATTCAATTCATCCTGATATCTCTCTCTGTAGATATCGATGAGTGTAAGGCAGCTGTGAATCCATGCACGTCGCCAAAGGTGTGTGTGAACACTGTAGGAAGCTACAAGTGCAACTGTCCAGCTGGTTTTACGGGCTCAAACTGTGAAGCAGGTGAGGAAAAGACCAGTGTCGAGTTCCTAGTGATTGCTCATTGAAACGACTGCAGATTCATTTTAAACTGTTTTTCCTTCGTTTTGTTGTTAAATATTAAAAAATACTAACGAGAGAGAATCGTACTTCCAAAATTGTATACAGTTGAATTTGTAAGTAATGAAAACTGTTAAAACTACATATTGAGGCTACCAATGTAGAAAATTGAACCGTTGTTATTGTAATCATCGGCAACTGCAAATTCGGAAATGATCTATTGAAAACAGCAGATGGTATTACTGATAGAGTGATGCCATCAAACGTTAATATAAAGGTACTACGTTACAAACTAATATATAAAAATTATGTATTATTCAAAAATAATAGCCGTTTTAATATTTTGTTTACATTCAAATATTATATAGTATCATTTTTTATTATATGGATAATAGTGTTTTACCGGAAACTAAAACACTCGTATTTTCCATATTTTCACTCAGTGAAGA
>JAOBAY020070463.1:0-11798 GCA_025331085.2 Zoanthus sociatus | reverse complement strand
CCAGATCATGGTCCATCATCTTTGAACAGAATTTCATCTAAATTTTTTTTTATCAACCAATTCCGAAACTATATGATTTATATGGAGGTCTTGAGGTATGATACTCCCATCATTTGTACAATATATGGATGCCTCACAGAACTGTGAACTCGTGTTTCATTTTCTAAAAATGACAAAATCCATGTCTGTGACTTTATCACTTTTACTCCAATGGGGTTCCCTTCCAATCAGATTTGTACACTTTGCCAAATGACCCGTTTCTGATTTCATCGGTGAGTGTTAGTTCACTCTTGTCTAATACTAGTAGTGCTTCTGGTTATGGACCAATGTCACTGTAAGTGGATTTTGTCAATTCATTAGTACTTGGCGTTTCCGGTTGCAGCCGTCATGCTAGCAGACAGGGCGAAGTACCCCTGTCAAGTCCCTATTCCAGACTGCCCACACAACATTAAGTATGTTCTGAAGAGGTTTGGCATTGGGTTGACATTGATGGATACCTAGTGAATGTAAGGCTGCTTTTGGTGCTTCCTAGAGAATATGAAGACATCAAAAATTCAGTTCCATTGAAAGCGGTTTGAAACAGTGACTGAATGGATGTAGAAACAGCAGTGGAGATTCACTGGAAAGCGATTCAAACTACCCTTCCAGATGAAAGAGTGAGAACAACATTAGTTCCTGAACTGGAATTCAAGCACTGGAATAAAAAGGGACTCTCTTTTAAACTACCCGGTAGGATTGGCATTCTCCCAAAGCATAGCAGGTTGTTTATTACCGATAGATTTCTCCATGCAGTATTCATGGCTGACTTGCACTGTCCAGCAAATGTCACATTAATCACTGGTGGTGGTGAGCCTGGGCACACTAATGGACATGGCAAGAAGGCTAGATTTAGAAACCCAGGTGGTATTGCGGTGAAAGAGAGCGGGAAGCTGTACGTTTGTGCCCGAGAAAACGGAAAAGTAGTCAATTTGCAAAGGCTTTTCTGTCACACCTCCCGGTGTGCAAGGAGACACAGAAGAAAGCCAAAGTGAGGAAGTTAGACATATCCTTAAGGTCCATGTACACGATCTTTCCCTTATTTATGAAAATAATGTACCGGATCTGGTGTCGCCATTTGCCATATGTGTGTCTGGAAAGGATAGCATTGAACTGTTTCTGTCAGAGTTCGTCTTGACAAAATTTTCTCAGTTTCTGGTGTTGTAGACCAAGAGGAAATTAATGACGTTGGGCAGTTAAATGAATTGCTTTGTTTTGATCGATCTATTTTATTATCTTAATTAGCATTAACACATGACGAGCAATACCTGTTAGTTTGAGATGGGAACGGTTCATGTATTCATCTTTGTTAAGTGAGAGAACGACTGAAACTGAGAACAATTTCAAATATTTCAGCCCTTATGGGTATTGCCGTGACAGATGGTGGAACCGTGTTCTTGTCCTCTAGCAAAGAACACGGACTGTTCAGCTTGAATTAAAGGTCAAATGACACATGATCACAATTTTTTAGATGAAAGCTGAATTCAACAGATCTCACCCTCAAAATAAAACCTAAAAATTTTATTCGATTCCCATTTTTGGTTTTAGAGAAAATCGGGTTCAAAGAGATGCCAAAACCTTTGGAAGGTGCTCGAGTCATCATCGGAAATTCTTCGAGTCAAAGGCTGATGACGTCAGAGAAGTGGTACCTCACCTTTCCCACGGCTTTCAACTAGTACTTGTGTAATAGCTTCTTCACAGTTGTTTTGGTATCGTTATGCCTTACTGTGCTGCAATAAATTGCAGTAATGATTCTGAGTCAAATGTCAGTTTCTTTAGATTTCCTCTAAAAAATAAAAAAATGCTAGAAAGATGGCTCATTGCAATGCGACGCAATGCCAGCGAAGACCAGAAAAGCAAGCATTGGGAGCCAACTTACTCATTTAAAGGTTCATCGTCAATTGGTCCGGATCACATCTGGGTAAAGGCAAACATTTCTGAACGCTGAGCTTTCCGTAATGCATTTCATGTCTTCGTCCATTAATTGCAGTACTTTTGGCATCTCTTGGCACCATTTGCTCTCTCTCCCTTTCGGCAAAGGAATACAGAATGTGCCCTGACACCTATATTGCGTTTGCAAAAGAAATTGCTAGGCAAAGATTCATAAAACCCTAGTGCTGGCTCAAACGAAACCAAAAGTTCGAATTTCAACCAGCAAACAAACAAAACAAATGACAAAATGTGACTCTCACATCATTGTCAGATTTCAGATCATCAGTTTCTTTCAAACCGGAAGATTTACTTTCGATGTCTGAATCCTCTTGTTGTAAGGTGGCGGCAGCATTTTCATTTCCCACAAGAGGCTTGAATTGATACGGCTTTACAATTAAATCAAGTTCAATCTCAGGAATATCCTCATCTTCAGAAGACATTTTAATTTTCAAATGCAATATTTCCGATAAATATGTAAATCAAACTTTACTAACAAAAAGAAAAATCGGATTTTGATCTCGACTCACTGAAATCTGCTCCCAAGTAAATAAACTCTCTCAGACGAACCACTTCTCTGACGTCATATGACGTGTCTAGCATTTCTTACAATTTATTTCCGGTAACTTCGGTGCATCTTCGGAAAGGAAATTAATTTTAGATTGCATTTTCTACGCCAAAAACAACTCAAAGACAAAAACAAATGGCAGATTCTGAAAGAGCAACCCAAAAACATATAAAATCAGTAGAAAAAAAAACATTTAAATATTATGTGTCATGTGACCTTTAAGAGATGCTTGGGGGTACAGAAACACTAACAAAAGTGTTTGGAGAAACTGCAGGCCATCGTGATGGTGTTCAAAGTCGATGGAACAAGCCTACTGCTTTATACATATATCAAAACACTGTTTTTGTATGCGATACCGGTAATAAAGCTGTAAAAATGTTGACGTCAGCAAAGGGACTGATCCCCCTCCAAAGTAATATGGCCCAATATGCAAACGTGTTCCAACTCGACAAGAAAGCCAAAGAAGAAGACCTACCTTGTACTTTCATGTTGAGGAGTTGGTTTCATTTCTCTCTAATCACAAACAGGAAGCCCTGGAGAGGACGGGCAAGCGGAATACCAACAGCCTCAACATGACCATACCTTGATGCACCCGACAGTCCTTCCTCATAGTGCTAGAATCACTGAGCAGCCTTACCAACATGCTAACAGAGATTGGGCATAGTCACCTTCTGGACAGGATCTGTTTCGAAAGTATGACAATTTTGGGTGTGGAATGCTATTTCAAAGGAATGCAGACCATAACATTCCTACTGTCGCTTACTATACTTACAGAAGGGCGCTCAATACAGTCAGTACTAAGTGTTTAATCAGCGACCGCATCAAGAGAGGAAGGCTTCTTAACAACCTGTAGCAAGGACCCAATGAGTTCTTTTACTGCCTCCCCATTATATTTCAGAATGTGTAATTCAGCTTTTATTTCCTCTGTTTTGACTTGCTGGGAAATAGCTGCCATAGCATAAAAAAGTGGAGCTATTGACTGCGTTCTGGCCCTGGGGTCAATTTTTGAGATCTTTTAGAGTGCTTCCTGAAGTTCTGTATGTTGTAAGGTTTTCCCAATTTGAAAACCTTCTTGCAAAAATGCAATAGGTGAGCAGCTATGATGGGTCTCGTGATATAATGAATTCATTCTATTTTCAGTCATTCTAAAGCATCTCAACCTATGTAACATTTCCCTTATATTGGGATTTTTCATGTAAAATGACTGAACTTTCTTAACAAAACGCACGGTTTAAGCCAGAAATACAAGCTGATAAGCCATGCAAAGTATTTTATATTACACAAAACCACCATGTGACTTCCACCTTATCAAAGGTATGGGTCATGCTTCATTCGCCTCTGCTGCATTGTTCCTGTCATTTCTGCCCCTATGGCCACATTTACATGCCTTGGAACAGCAAAGAGATAATGGAACGCAAGTGGAACATCGGCTTACACAGCATCCACTTTCTCGGGAGCACCCATAGTATGCTAACTGTAAATACGCCATGATACTTCCTCTCGCATGAACTTTGGCTTAAGAAGGCCTTCAGTGTAAACCCATCTGCTGTCTTCAGGCTTTGGGAGAGAGGGACATAGTCCAAGCTATAGTATTTTATAACTTCAAAAGCCATTGTGCAAAAAGCTAATGTACTTCAAAAAATAAAGTTGGCCTTATTGGACAAGTCTTTCGTATATATATTATATGAAATTAACAATATTAACCTTATGCATTAAATCTTACATCTAACTTTTAATGGGACACTTGGCTTGTATCAAGTCTTAAAAACCACGATTAAACATTAGCTTAACTAGTGCTTTAGAATACAAGTCAAAACCACAACTTTAAATTAAGCTGTTTTGGGTACCTACTACAAGTGCATTTAAAAAAGTTCTTAATGTCATTAACTAAACAGCTTTGTGTAACTATTCACACAAACTTGGTGACTGTGCAGAGTCACACATTAATCAACCTATATCACCCCCATTTCAAATGAAGTGTGTTTTGTCAGGACAATGGTGAACTCTTTTTTTAACTCTGCGTACGACAAGTAGGTTGTTGGCAGGTGTAGGATGCTAGAATATGTTGATGAGTGTATCCTGCGCGTACCAACTGTAGAATTAAATTCAATCTGAATTGGCTTTTGAGGAGCCGCAGACGAACCAGGAAGAAATTGGACAAATTTATCTTGGAGAATGTCATCCAGAGTGCCAATGAAATTTCGTAAATATGAGAGTACTCGACTTTGCTCTGGTCTTGGATTTTCTGTATAAGTAATCTTTACTAATACTTTTTCTTTTGTTGGCAATAGAACCTTGTATAATTTATTTATAATTTCCTTACTTAAACGACTCCCTAAATGTTTTCTCCAATACCATTCCTCATCCGCAGTATTAAGCTTATCGGTTTGTACACAAAGTGAGTCCTAGCCATGATGGCCACATGCTTCTTTAACTCTCCGGGATTTGTTGCTGATGGGCCATTCATGTTTTATGAATGGAGCGTAATTGGTTAAAGTTGACACCCCCTTTATTAGAACTTCCCTTTTAAACTGGCTTCAATACAGTAGGAAGGACTTTCCTAGTATGTCTTCATTTACTATTTCTTCGTGAACTAAGGTAACAAGCGATGCATCACTGAAACGAATTGGGATTTCACTGACGAGCACCCACCCATGGTAAAGATTTTTCCTAACCTTTTGTTTGTTTTCACACTGCTGAAATAGGGGGACAAATGGGACTTTTACACTGTCGCCTTCAAAGTAACTCTCAAAAGCTGCATCCCAGAATGTGGTAAACAAATCTTTGGTTAGATCTCCAGGTCTTGTTTAGCCTACTATACAAATCTTACATTCAGCAGACAATACACTTTGGATTCGTCTTCATATAATTTCATCACGTCACGAAGAACATTTTTTCTATCAATATCTATTATTCTTGCACAAGGGATATATACGAGGAGTTCTTCAGTTTCTGGTGATAAAAGAAAAGTTGTAAAGTTGAATTAATTTTCTTAAAACCGTTGTCAATTTGGATTGTTTTCATTTGAAAAGATATAGAATCTGCAAGGTGAGGACAAAATTTGTTTAGTTCAAAATGTGAAAATGTAGATTAATTAATTCTGAGGAGTAAGGGTAGATATAGTTGAAAGATCGATTACAGACAAAAATTAGAAAAGTTTAATTAAAACCATTGTCAATTTGTCTGGATTGTTATTACTTGAACGGGGACCTACAATCATCAATATCATACTGTAGCCCCTAATGAAACTAGAAGAACTAATATCAGCTTCTGCTGTAGAATACTCTTAATTTTGATCAACAGGATCACCACGGATTCCAAATGGCAGTGCAGTTGTGGCTGGTGATCCTCCCCAAATTTCTTCTAGAAGGGTGAAATTGTCTTGCACTATGCCTGAGCCCCTGCTTCAGGATCCTTTCTTGGCAATATTCTTGCCGTAAAGCCTTGATCTTTTCTCTTGTCCTCGAATAGACTTTTTTTATGGATGCTTTTTGAGCATCCATTTGCTTGATGTATTTATCATATTCCTCCTTGTTCATGCCCTTGATTTCTCTTTTTGGGGCACCAACTTTTGCTTGGCCAAAATTAAAGGCATAATTTCGCGCCATGCACGTTCGCACTTCTGTATACATTCAAGCAAGATCTGCTTCGAAATCTATTCCTTTGAAGTCACAGTTAGACTTGTACTCCTGCACATACTTTAGCAGGTCCTCTGCTTTTTCAGGAGTCCACGAGAACTTTTTTGTCTCTTATTTTTGCCCTGGTTGTTTGTTGCTTTGCGTTTTTGTGTTGTTGTCATCATTGGGGGTTTCGCGCCTGCTTCATCTTTTGCCTTTCTTCATTCGTCTTCGATAATATTGGTTGCTACGAGGTCCCCCAAAGAGTGTTCTACGTTTTTATCTTCTCCAATAACATCAACAACCGTTTCTCCGATGTCTAACGTTGTTGATAGTCGATCTTTTCTGAAAAGCTCTCCAGGTTTGTAGTAGGAAGCCACCATGTGGTTATCATGACAAAACGTATCCCTATCCCCTAGGGCTGTCTCTCCTCTTTGGTTTTACATTGGCTTATGTAAACAAAACTTTACCCTATTAGGTAGGGTCTCGCCCTACCTTGCATGTAGAACGACCTGGATAATACAAAGGAGAAGGAAAACCCTTAATCTACCTGAGTATTAGATGTTTTGTGCGCATGATGGCGACATCATCAGTTTATGCCTTTCCTGGACCATTTGGGTTCGATTGGGGAATTGTTGCACCACGGGAATACAGAGTTCAATTTCTCCGGTTCTCCTGAAAGTGTAGATAAAAAAGAACATCAATTTTTTTAAAATATATGGGAAAGAAAGTGCATTAATTAGCAGTAGCAGTCAAGCGGTCCTCCAAGTGAGTGTAGGTTCTAAAAAACACTCCTGATGATGGAGACTGACGCTTCGCTGAAGTGCACTCAGCAGAGTTTCCAATTGAGTTAAATTTTAGTCAGTTAATGAGTTATTGTTATATGCTTTTATTGTTATGCGTTGTTACCGTAAGGGATATATAATAAATATAGCAGCTGTATATGGCTTTCAGTCGGGACAATCTGAGTATGTCACTCACAAGAAGATTTTTCTGTGCACTTTTATAAGCAAACTTTGTTCTCCTAATTAAAAACCTTTAAGGACGATTAGTATTTCGAAGTTGCCCAAATCACGGTTGGTATCTCAACAGGGACAACTTTTTTTTAAAAAAATGTTTCCATCACCGAAAAAGGCTCCTTGGTAACAATTAAAGTAATTCTTGTATATGGGTGAATGCATTCGCCATTGATCTCGCACATTCAAATATTGGTTGTTTACCAGCGATTTTTACCATTTTGCCCATCCTCATATTTTCTGACATTTTAATCATATCACAGTCTATTTCCCTTAACGATACGGGACTGCTACTCAAGGTCATGTTTGAAATTAGCTTATCAGTTAAGAAAAGCCTGCGTGCAGCTGGAACTTAATTACCTGTAAGAATGAGATATTATATCCGGGCTGTGACGCAGGCTAGTTAAGGGTTGAAAACCAGAAAAGAAGGTGGCATCAACCTCTCCTTCCTTCCCTTGTTCGAAGGTTAATAATACCAAGTTATACCTTATCATTCCTTATCGATGAGATAACAGCAATCATACTCTCTGCGACCTGAGAAATGATTTCCTTTAGCTTTTCCCCCGTGATCTCAACTTCCTGAGGAACTGTCCGGGACATTTTACAATTTGTTGTACTATCTTTTTTTTTGAAAAAGGCCCACAATTCTTCATTACTTGACTTAAAAGAGACATTGCAACTTAATACAACTCTTTAAGATTTCTATGAGCCAGGAACAAAAATTATCAATATTGTCTGATTTTGCGATCGCTTTTATGTGCCAAATGTACAATGTATGTGAAAGAGTATTATGAACCACATGCTTAAATAAGCTAGGTGGAACTCCAAATCTTTCTCTTCACAAGCGACATAAACGACGGAAACGCAAGCGAAAGAGCTCTTATGTCAGTTATGACACCGTGAAAACTGACCGCATGGAAACATAATAATGACAGGAGACAAAACGTAAGAATGGAGGAATTCTTCTGCAATATGCACTTCCGTTCCTCGTGAAAACAAAACACAACATAGACGCAAGGTTGTTTTGACAGTATTTGAGTAACAATTGTGAAAACTTCACCTTTATAAACTTAAATAAAACAACAGCAACAAAATCAAATTGAAACATGTTTAAAATTGGAATTTAAATTGGTTCGTTTTTTTTCAGGGCATTTTTCCATTTAAACAACAATTCTATGTATTCTTAAATACCTGAAGAAATATTCACGATCCGATAAATGCAACTCTTTTACAAGGTTAGAAAAATCTCCCTCTTTCAAAAAATATCCCTCATCCAAAATGCTTCTTTTTCCGTTATTTAGAAATCAAAAGCCGATGTCGTCTTCTACAGAGAACAAAAATCATTAGCCAAGGGCAAATAACAACAACATTAATCGCCAGCTTGGCAGAAAGAAAAATTGCTCCGATCCTGGAACGAGTTCTTTGCTTGGCTAAGGATAAAATGCTGTCAGAACATTCCATGCATCTATGTTGTGTTTTGTTTTCACGAGGAGCGGAAGTGATGGAAAGAAAAACGGAGACGGAAGAAAAATGAAACCCTCCGTTCCTTCCGTCTCCGCTTCCGTCGTGCTTACGCTTATGAAAAACTGTTTTCACGGTGACATAAAAACTTATGCTTTTGCTTCCGTCTCCGTCGTTTATGTCGCTCGTGAAAACCAAGCTTTAGCCATTGCAAAGTGTGTTTGCTTTTTAAGACATACATAACTGGTGATACTCGTTTGGAATAACTTCCTGATTAATCTTTCAGTTTATCTTTTTTTCTACTGGTTTCAGTCAGGCTAACAGGTTTCCAGAAACTATTACATAAATTTACCAATGAATTAACTCAAACTACGCTTTTTGTATAACATACCTTTAAAGTAAACAGCATTAACATTGCATAATTTTTAATTACGCGATGATGATGTCCTGGTCGTAAACGTTCCTCGATGATGTTGACTATGGTTCACGGAATTGTCTCCGTGTTAAAATTCAGAGGAATGGAAATGATCACTCCAATAGCACTCCTTCTCAGGCTGTCCTATTTCAGTTGGGGATTACAGGCTTTTATCCTTCGAAAAGGAACAATGACTACTCGGCTAGAATCTCTGTGAATCAAAGAAAAAGACAATTTGTTATACATATATAGAGAGTTAGGCACTGTCTACAAGCAGATCTCCCCATTGAACCTGTTTTGTCTGTCTGATTTCTATTCTAATTTTCATGACATTATCGCTGACGTCATATAACGTGACTGTGTGGTTGCATCCCTCTTGCCCCCTAGGCAATCTTTTCAAAGTTTGGTTGTCCTGTAATGAACCGTTTTAGAGATATGATAAAATGGACAACTTCTGGAGCCACAGGCAGCCCAAGGTACCATGAAATTTCAACTGGATGGGATACCATATTTTATGAAGTACGGACCATGTGGGAGCTCCGTTATAAATGTACTCTTTTAAACTAAGCGAACTTTTAACATGTCCAAAAAAAACTTTAGCCAACACAAGAAGTCCGCTTGGAGTTAAAATTACTAAATATGTATCTGTATATAAAAATTTATAACATTGGCTACCGTTTTTGAACATTCGAACTGTCCTTGTTATAAAAGCGCTAGCAAAGCAATGTTTCTGGCTAAGTTTATTGTCAACATTCAAAGATTCTTTGAACTGGTAAACTTACAGAAAATGTCCAAGGAGGTTTGGCGACTTGGTCTCGTTAACACTAAACATTCAGCCAGTTTTGGGAATAGCTGTCATTCTGGAGGTAACCATCAACTGGCAGTTGAAGGTACTGTTTATAATCCTCTTTTCCCCCACTAAATTATCCTAGTCGTCATAGATGTGTGGAAAGATGACTTGGAGCAGTGTACTGAAGCCTCCACTTCTATCATCTTTCCCACTACATTCTTTTTGAATTTGTGCAATAGCCAGATTTTGTGGAAAGGGGTGAGAAGGAACGGGGGTGGGAGGGGAGAGTTGGGCGAGGTAGGAAGGACCAATCAAATTCCAGAGTTAGGAATTTATTAATAGAAGTATATTTACACCACACCTGTCGCTGGTGAGATACAAGTCGGTGGAGTATTTAACTTGACAGTTTTACAAAATAAAAGGGACGATTAAAAAAAATACAGAAAATATCACTTTTACTATCACAATAGAATGCTTCCTTAGCGAATTTTAAATTCTTGCATTTGTGGTCAAACTAGTAGTTTTCCTGGGCATTAATCCTAATAGAATCAGCTTCTCCTCCAAAATGGCTTTGGTCTTATTTTTGTGTTATTCTCCCAATAATATAGATCTGTATTATCAAGATCTGCGCCCTTCAGGGACGATACGCTCGATAAAGAAGATCCTGAAAATTTCCTCCTCCAAGAGCCATTTCAAGGGGTCTGGATGAAATCGAATTTTAACTTTCCAATAATTACAAAATCAGTATTGATTATTTTGACTTTTTTGACACGTGCGCAGTCTTTATTAGGCATGAGATCTTATGTTCAGTTAGCTCGATCACCATTGTTGTGAGGCTCGTCAATGATTGCTGAACCTCCTGGTGCAGCAATTTCACCTGACCTTGCGTTACAGTTAGGTATACAGCTCACAATTCTAGACCCAAGAAGAGCCAAAACAATGTTTGACTTTTAAATGGTGTGCATAAGCTATTACTAGCTAGGGTAGGATGGCAGACCTTTGGATATCATTGTAAGCGGTTCATTATTGCTTCGTGGTCTTGTGTTTAACTGCTTTTCTTAAACCGCACTTATGCAAATATATGTAAACTTTATACCAGCCGTAACATTACTTCCTATAATATCCAGTGGATGAGCTTAATAGTCATTGCCCGGGGTCATTGCCTCCAGTTCAAGCTGTTTTCATTCATATGTTTATTGTAGACAGAGGAAGCGCAGCAAACTATTGGAAAAAAAAAAATGCAATACTTTGGATATCAGATTGTTTAAGGCAAGGTTCTCCGATTAAGTTTAACCCCCAGCATATCTTAGCACAGATGGAGCCTGGACGCAATGTTGTCTTCGTTACGGAAATGCAAAGCAGTTGAGCAAAGTGAAAAATCATGGCAAACTTAAGATGACACTTTAACGTTCAAAAGTCTTTTGTTTTATATTTTTGTTTCTGAAAATTGCAATTACTGTGATTCAATTATATGGACCTTATCTTGGACGATGTTACCGATGGAACTTGCTTGAAAGGTGAGTTAACAGCCGGTTTTACCTTTAGCTTCGTGTTTTCTTTAACCACGTTATTACTTGATCGGTCTTGCTGTTTTCTAAACAGTTCTTTTTTGTTTGGTCGTGTTTACTGGGGCAGGACTTTATTTTATCATTTATGCAGCAACAAATAGACAAACCTTCCAACATTTACATTATCATTATTAAGAAATTTACAATTCTTCCAAAGATTACTTGAGCTTTAATGCTAACAAATTCTGTGATGATGTTAAAACTATAGATTATCATTAAATTGACATATGATTTCAATAATATAAAACATGGATTTACAGAACTCTGGTAGTGGAAAATTAATTAACATTAAACATAGATTATATAAGAAATAGCTTAAAGCAAATCAACTGAATAATAATAATAATAGACGAATGTTTTAAGGGTCCTGTATAAAAAAATATTAAAATACAAACTGA
>JAOBAY020070462.1:5000-20785 GCA_025331085.2 Zoanthus sociatus | reverse complement strand
TTTTCACATGACAGACATACACACATAAACACAGAAGTCTCCGAGGGCCTACGATTTAACGTCCTTATCCGAGAAGACGCGAAGGTTTAACCGTTTGCAGATGTTAGAGCAAAGGCAGCACCTTCTGCTTAATTATTTTAAGACCCTGGGTGTTGGTCCGGCTGGGAATCAAACCCGAGCCTCCCGTACGATAGACTGGCTAACCAGGCGGCGGTAAAGAAATACTTTACGCTTACAAAGTAGCTCTTTTTTATCTTTTCCTTATTTTGGATAAAATGATAATATGGACATGCTTCTTTATTATTTTCATTTGTGCAAATCTAACAGGTTTGCCTCACAAACATCGTAACGTCGTTGCAAGTCAGCACGAAGTCGATGATATACCAGATAGTAAACCCACAGAGACGGAAGAGGACGATGAAGACACCGCAGAACTCATGTCAACACGCTCCACCGGTAGGACATTCAGTAGTAAACTATTAAAACATCCAACACAATTATTTGATTGTGAATTGAAAATTCTCCCTATTCCTTGTGAATTTAACTCTTATGTATTTTCCCCTCGTCACTTGCATACAGTACTTGCACGGGAAGGAAATTCCAAGTGACCAATTTTGATACTCTTTTTTCTTAACTCAATTACTATCTCACAATTACGATAAGTTCTGTCAAAATATCAAAACTAATGTATAATTATATAACCACTAATTTATAGTTGAACAAACTTTTCAATGGTAAATGAGAACTAATTATTGTAATAAGAGTTGGCTGACTGATAGCAATTTATTGATCTCATAGCTTACCAAGGTTGCTTTAAAGACAAGAAACCTGACCGCGATCTACCCCAGCGTTTTTCCAAATTTGAGATGACTCCAGAATGGTGCATTGGGCGATGCAAAGTAGCGAACTACAAGTTTGCTGGACTCCAATACGGTTATCTGTGTTTCTGTGGCAACAAGTTTGGAGCATATGGTCGCGCAGCGGAGAACGAGTGCAGCAGCAAATGCTTCGGAGACAGTAGAAGAAAATGTGGATCTTTTTGGCACAATTCCGTTTACTCCGTAGGTCAGTACACCTGAATGAGTTTGAGTGTTTGTGTTTATCCAGGTATATCTCGAATATAAACCCTGTAGATGGTAAATCTCGTTACGATAATTTGATGGTTAAAGCTAGAAGTACTCAGTACTGAAAAAAAACTATACTTACGTTGGACCAAGTTTACGTTTAGCAGACATATACTGACTTTCAGTCAAGTGACTAAAGTTCTCGTATGTTGTATTATAGTGAAGAGGAATAATTTGTAACCATCTAGCTAAAAGGAATATCTCAACTCCTATTCAAGTGTTAAACGTAAACGACGACGTGGATAATCATTCTACAGCACATGTTACAGCTACTTCTCACCAAAATCGACCTAAACATCTTAGACATGAATCTTATTTCAGGGGCCGCGCATCGCTTTTAAAAGTGGGGGGGCGAAAAAAATTTATTACCAGTAGCGTTTTTTAGTACTTTAGAATCCTGGAAAATACATTGTAACATTAGAATAAAAAATCAAAATTCTGAAAAAAAGTGGGGGGGCCATGGCACCCCCCGGCCCCCCCTGTTGCGCGGCCCCTGCGACAGAGATTTATTTTGAGCTCTATATTTTCCGTGAGTGGACTGGATCGGGAACGGCCTTTTTGGCGCGAATTTTTAACTTAAGTAGCGCGCGTATTGCAACTACGGATGCACGCATGGTAAGAAGGGCGCGAAAACTAACATTGAAGAGCCCAGTCGTAAACGAACTTTAAATTGTAAAACGGGCAAGAACCAAGCAACCTTAAAAATAGACTGCAAAACAGTCGCCGAGAGATGGAAAATCCAAGCACGTTCTAATCTCTTATATTAATTATTTTTCTCTTTTTTTTGCTTTTTTAACTTAAAATTGCCTAAAGGCGTTTTTTCTGTTTTTGTAATACAATTTATTATTTAAAGTAGTTGGAAAAAATTTATTTAATTAATATTAGACTGTTCAATACGTGTCGGACGCTCCGCTCAAACGACAAACATACAGGTAGCCAAAGAGGAACTAAGGATCACATGCAAGGAATTACGTAGTTGATGTACACGAAAACGAGGCCCAAAGCCCCTGAAAAACCCAAGAGGGGGGGGGATGGGCTAATTTGCAGTCTTCACAAAAATTATCGATTTACCAACTCTTCTGTCGGGAAACCCCAGCTTAGCTTATTTGTATTTATATTTTTATCTCAGATTGTTTCATCATCTTTTCAGGTTATGGTAACATTGCTCCGATCTCACTTGGAGGCAAAGTCTTCTGTGTGGTCTACGCCATATTTGGAATTCCTATGACAGCTATCATGCTAACGGCAATCGTTGAACGGCTTTTGGTGTTAGCCACTCTTGTGGAGCAGTTTTTGTCTCGGACCTGTACAATAAAGGGAATACCGCTGGCCTATTTACGTTTTTTACACCTTGTACTGATCATGTTGTTTGTGTTGGTGACCGTAATATTTCTACCCGCTGTTCTGTTCATGCACTTGGAAGGGTGGAACTACTTCGAAGCGTTTTATTTCTGTTTCATTTCGCTTACCACCATAGGACTTGGTGATTTTGTACCTGGCGAGTCGCACGGCTGGGAATCTAGCAAATTCCGCTCCATGTACAAAATTTTTTGTGTGTTTTACTTCATATGTGGCCTGTCCTTCCTGATACTTGTGTTAGAAATCTGTGCAATGGTCCCGGATGACCATCCCGATATGCTTTTCTCTTGCCACAAGCCGTTCTTAAAGGATGAAGAAGGAGAGGAGTTAGTCGAGCGAAAAAGTCCTGGTTCGAGGAACACGGCACGTTCTCGAAGAGCTATCCCAGGCTTTCAGACGAGTAGAAAAAGTTCGGACACTCTCATTGGTGCCTCCAAGACTGGTTACCAGCCCCTTTCTGATGCAGCGGAAACTCGAGACTGACAATTTAAAGTATTATGAAAATATAAAAAATCTTGCCTTCGTAATTTATTGAGTTGTACATGTATATGTATATCTTAATGAGTATTAACTTTTGTTAATCTAAAGAAGAATTGTGAAAGAAGCATTTTGACGTCCAGATCTTAAACCTTGTTTTATATCACTCGATATTATGAATGGCGGCCACTGCCTATTTAAGTGTTCTTTATTTTATAATTTAAAAGTTTTACTCGGGACACACATAGATTATACAAAATGGGCAGTTTGAAAGAACCTGTAGGAAGGCTAATTGCCCGACATTGGACGTATTAAATGCCATCTCAGCACTAATTATGACTAACGTCTTCTGTAATCACAGGGAAATGTTAAACCTGGATTCGGCCGTTCAAAAGCCACTAGTCGAACATCCTTTATTTTTTCTCTTGAGAAAAGAAACGGAAGCAATCTTAATTCTTTAAAGTAAGCCTAGTATAATTGGGGTATTATGATAAAAGCAAAACGTTATTTTTTATTACTCATTTTCGGAGATGTAAAAGTGTTTTTATAGACAAAAACTTTATTAAAAGTGAAGTATTGTTAATTTAAAACAATTTTAGGTTATTTACAATATGACTTTGCGTAAACGAGAGAGTAAAAAAGTTTTTCCAGATATCCAGAGTTTCTATTTATAGCAAGTCAATTTTTTCAATTGCAAAAGTTAATAGATGGAATTTATAGTACATGAGTAGAAAGCTTTATATTATAATTGGAATGTGTCATATTGAATTTGTTTTTTGTGTGTAAAGCATTGGCCTTTTTACTTTGGAGGTTATTTAATCAAAAACAATTATTTTTGTAAGAATTTAAGTTACATTTTCTTTGTCTTCAAAATTTAGGTAATTCTTTTGAGTAAAGGTAAATCCTTAACAGCCAGTTACGATGGCCCATGGATCAGGCGTTTATGTCTGTGTTTTTTGCAATGTTAAGCGATGAGAGTCTTTGAATCCCCCTGGACGGGACACTAATCCTACGCTGGTTAGCTCTCAGCAGATACTGCTATACCAGCTTTATTACCAAATAAAAGTTAAACTTAATTCACAAAATAATCTATTAATACAAGGAGGGTAACAATTGGAATTTTTCATATTACCTGGTTACCTGGCTCGGTTAGTCCCAAGGTTATTCCAGGTAACCAGCTCCTTCACCTGATCCAATTCTCTCTTTTGTATTAAGATTTATGTACTGTAACCCACAAAAGGTGAAAATAAAGTACTTGTCTTCCTATATTGAATTTGATGTTTGCGTTGTTCAGTTACTGTGCTCACTTTAGTGGGTGGCTCCACCTGAATTGTTCTTCAATTGGTACAGGATTTAAGATGTAATGGAGCCGAAACCAATTGTAGAATTGCACGCAATTTAGGTATCCTGCTGAGGAACAGTAATTGGTTTGCTAGGGCAGGTGTAATTTGGAGAATGCAGAACGCGACTATTTTATACTGGGTCAGCTGAAAAACGTATATCCGGCCGCCTTTTCTGTAATCGAGGCCATGAAACCTTCCTATTCGCGCAAGTTGAGTAATTTTAGGGTTAAGATAAGCCTTATGCTTAGATACAGGGTTAGAGTTAGGGTTTATTCTTGCATGGATGTAAATTGTAGTCGCGTTCTGCTTTCTGCGTTCTGCAAATTACACTCGCCGGTTTTGCTATTTAGTTATTTTCAGTTGCATTCTCGTTATGTCTACCCTACTTCAGATATCTGTTTGATATTTGTGTATTTGACTGCTGGCCTCTTCTCTCGGGCACTGCAAGCTTGCTGAGATTCTGTCAATCTTAATTTCACTCCGGGGGGGATTCTGTCAATCTTAATTTCACTCCGAGAAATTTTCTCTGGGTACTCCGCATTTAACGAGAAAAGCAAACGCATACAGTTTTTTACAACGTTTCGACATAGTCTGATGTTACTATCAAGTAAAAAGATTTAATTATGACAGAGTACAGAGTATATACAATACTGTTCTATATTACAATAAATATGTAAATCACTGAGAATTTTCGGCAAAATACGAGCAAAACTATTTAATTTGTTTAGTTCACCGAAACTGTTTTGTTCATGTGAATTCTTACTCTATTGTACTGCATTGTATTGTCTGTTTAACGGCATTGTGTGCTATATGCTGAAAATTCTCTCTGATTTAAGCTAAGCTAAATCCTTTACGAGCCCAGTGGCCCATGGATGCCGGCGCTTATCTCCGGTTTCTGTAGTGTTAAGCGGATGAGAGTCTGACACTCCCCCTGGACGGGACACTAATCTATCGCAGGTTAGCTCCTAGCAAATGCTGGTACTCATTTACCTACCCTGCCTCATTATCTTCCATGGTGTCTCTCGGTCGACGCTGTCAAATGCCTTTTCATAATCGATAAAATTGACGTAGACAGAGTAGTTCCATTCCAGTGCCTGCTCCAGGATGATCCTAAGCGTTCAGATCTGATCTATACGGGATATGTCCTTCCGGAAACCGGCCTGATCGCTCTTAGTTTGGCATCTACTGAAGTTTTCATTTCGTCCAACAATATTCTGCCAAACAATTTTTTAGGAATCGACAGCAGCATGATACCTCTGTAGCTGTCACAGTCTCTCAAGTTACTACTCTTCAGGGTTTTGATTAGACTGCGAGCAGTCTCTTTCTTTTCCTCATAATCAGTCGAATTTAGAAGTTCGAGCGGCAAAACTTCAAGGAAAAACCGTTTAGAAGCTGCTGACTGGTTGTATTGTATTGGTTGTACTGTGGTGGGATTGTATTGTTGGATTGTGGTTGTATTGTGTGCGCCCACAATACAACCAGTCAGCAGCTTCTAAGCTTGAAGTTTTGCGGTTCGAACTTCTAAATTCGACTAATTATGAGGAAAAGAAACATACTACTCGCAGTCTAGATTTTGATTAACAAATCCTCTTTCCATTCGTCTGGTACTTCTTCCTTGTCCCAATTCTTTTCAAACAAGCTGTGCATTATATCAACCGTTGATGTAATGTCCACATTTAATCCCTCTGCTGGTACTCCATCTGGCCCTGCTGCTTTACCGGCGTTCTTCAACATCTTGATGGCTCTCTTATATCTCAGATTTCCCGGCCTTCTCACATTTGAATTGTAGCATATTCTCTCCCGGTGGAATATCAGGAGGATCGTCAGGAGGTGGTAAATTTAGTAGTTCCTTAAAGTTTTCAGACCATCGAGTAAGTTATTCTTCTATTGTATTAAGGGGATTTCCTTGTTTGTCTTTGACTGGCTTCTCTTCTTGTCGATAATTTCCAGACAGCTTCTTCGTAGTTGCATAGAACTTTTTAAGATTTCTCATATTTGCCGCTTCTTGTGTTTGTCTAACTAAGTCATCTGCAAAGTTCCTCTTATCAGTTCTTATACTTCTTCTAACGTCTTTGTGAGCTCTCGAGTATTGCTCCTGCGCTGTAGCCTTTTCCGCTCGTGTCCGGCTGTTGTTTACCGCTGATTTCTTCTCGTTTTTATGTGTAGCTTTTCTGCTGTCTCTGGTGAGATGCAATCCTTATAACGTATCCTTTGCTTGCCCAATGTATCATCACAGGTGTCAATCCACATTTTCTTCGCCAGCTGCCATTCAGTCTCCAGATGTTGTTCACCCTTCTCTTGTGATCTTAGAATATTTAATATCTATTTGATAACTTTTTTTGGAAATGCTCTAGCTCATATTTTGTCTTTAGCAAGTTCACATTGTATCGAACCCTTGAGCTGGATTGTGAACAATGCCTCTCAAATGTAGTTTTATAATGTAGCCAACATAACACAAGTTGATGATCTGATGCTACGTCTGCACCCCTTCTTACTTTCACATTCTGCAGTGATTTTCTAAACCTGTTACGTACTGACGTAAACATGATCTATTTGGTTTTCTGTCATATGATCTGGGGATCTCCAGGTAGGTTTATGAATACCCATACATATACTTAAATGTGTAATATGTTAGCGTCACACTTACAGGTTGGGCTACCTATTCTATGCTTTTAGTTTTACAGACCAAAAACTCTTACTTCCACTCATTCTTGCTACCGTTAGCTAACTAGCGTGCTTCAAGTCGTATCACGATAATTTTTTTTTCTAAAAAACTTGACATTTAATGCAATTTGAAGCCTTTGGAAACAAATTTATCCTTTTATGAGCTGCTGAGTTTTGACTGGAAATTTATTTTTTCGGCCATTCCTCAGCCTCGGGTGTGTTCTTAGCATGTTATTAAATTTTGGCCGATTTTTGGCCGACGTTCTTATAAAAAAGGTTCTTATAAAACAAAAGTGTACTATGTACAGAAGCAACTGATAGTGTGTAAAACAGTGCTGGTGTTATTTCTGAAATTATTTTAATCCTTTGTTTTCCAAAAGCTGTCGCAACATCTTGTGTTTACTTTGGCAGCACTGAAGACCCTCCGGCCATAGGCGTCACTGTGTTGCGGTAAACAAACGGGGAAGCACCAAAACTACTGATACAGTTTTGACTTCCTGTTTTTCTCTACCTTCCTTGGAGGTATACAACTAATTTGTTCAATTGACTGAATTATGAACGTGCCAAAAATTAACGAGCTTCTATTTCTGTGTGTGCTCAAGCGTAATTGCATGAAACAATACCCAATGTTTCCGCTCGTGAAAATTAAATAATAAAGCTTGCAAAATGCTGAAATGACGCAATTGGTTTGAAATACTCGTTAAGAACACTTTAAAAAAAAACAATTTGAAGTGTCCGTACAAATGAACATCAAGGGTTTTTTTCCAATTCAAGGTTGCAATCAGTTTTCTGATCATTAGCTGTAAGTGAAAGATATGTGAGAAGTTTAAGTTACGAGCGTTAGCATTTTGTCTGTAAAGGTTGGTTGACTTTAAATAGTCCGAATTTTTGAAAAAAATTACTTATTATATTTAGTGATTCAACCCATGACCAATTGTGTCAGATTCTGCTCTTTTTGCCAAGTGTTACGCCTTAAATATACACATAAATATATTTGAATTAGCCTAGTAATACAGAAGAATAAACTGGGTAAAACAAACTTTCAAAATAATCTGCTTTTCGTTTCACAAGGAATTACATACTTTCCTAAAAAATATTTTGAAGTAAGTCTCCCCTGAAGTATATTAATTTTTATTATTTAATGTATCCTTCATTCGATGTCTTGGTCATTATCACAGCTGACTTTTAATAAGACGAAATAAATCACGATTGAAGGATAACAGAAGTTATCTTTTTTCTCTCCGCATGCCCCCGTCTCCTCCCCTCTTCCTTCCCTTGCCCCTGTCACCTCCCCCCTTCCAACCCCCGCCCCTCCTCCGTTTCCTCCCCTGCCCCTCCTCCTGCCATTCCCTCGCCCTTCCTGTTTCATTTTCCTTTCAGTTTTTGTACGTGCATCCGTCAAATTAAACAATATCAAACATTTGGGGTAGTTATCCATTAACTCCTCAAAATATCTTTTCAATGGTTTTACACAAGTATAGTGGTTCTCTTTATAAATACCTTTTAAAAAAACGTACTCTAAAGCCATCTTGAATGATAGTTTTCAATCAGTTTACCAGCCTAACTGAGACATCGCCTGATCAGCTGATGAAAACTCACAGCTTGCAGTCGAAACGGTGAAGCGGTTCCGGTGACAATAACCAACGAGACAAGTATATTTGATGTTTATTAATTTCCACTATAAGCGATGATTTTGAATTTAACCAGCAAACATTTGGTTCTTACGTAAAATAAAACTCTCCCAGTATTTTCACATAACTTAGATGTAAAATTAAATGAATTGCTAAATGCCGAAACAAATTTGAGGAAATAAATTTCTGTGTCAGAGATTTTACACCTGTAGCCTTAAATGAGGTGAAGAGAAGATATTTTCATAATTCATCACGAGATTCTCAACATTCAGCAGATTTACTGACAGACCAAACCCTCGCGTTCACACAACCCAGCAACCCCGAAAATGTCAGATTTACTTTGAAAAAACCTAAGTTAGGATGTATCATGGAAAATACTTTTATTTCATTTAAAAGAAACCTTGCGTTTTCTCAAATAAGGAGTAAAGTTTTCTATTAAAATGATGATGCAAGCGGCTCAGATCAACGGAAGTAGATTCATTATCAGTTTCGAATAGTTTGAACAATGATGGCCAATATTCGGCAAATTATTCATTTACCAGATGACATGCTGATGCTTGTTTTTTGTTTTATTTTCACCAGGTTTTTTTTATTTCTGACGTATTAAGTTGGAAATTTGGTAAAACGAACTCAGTTGTAAACTGAAAATTTTGGATTTACGCCAGTTTGCTCTGAAATAATTGTTATCCACATGATATAAATATAGCGCCATTGTCGAGATTTAATGACTCGTGCACTCGTGAGCTGCACCGTTAGTTTGTTCACCATCTGAGTTGCTTTTTTCAGAGGAAGGATAAACGTGAAATCTGCAAAGACATTGTGCAAAGGTCGATAGGCAAGTAATCTAAACACTTAACTACTGGCTGGCTTGCGTACTTTTATTTTAATGTTTGCTAAAGTATACTATACTATAGTAAAGCACAAAAGTTGTTCGATATAAAATTGCAGATTAAAAACTGTTTGAGAGTGAAACTTCGAGAAACCCGTTCCTGAAATGAAATTAGCTATACTTAAAAAGCAATGAGAAGGTTTTACACGTTTTTTGTTTCATTTTTCGAAAACATCTTTAATTAAAAAGATATTGTAGGCTCCTTTTCCAGGTCACAGAGCTTCATTCATGCAAGCCAGCTACTGAGCTAGTTTCTGTTGCAACCGTAAACAATTCAATCTATTAGGAAAAGATTAAACTCAGAAAACATCATAATTGTTTCAAAAATGTAGACTGTTGAGCTGACATTTCGCTTTTTCTGAGTCTGTAAGGTTTAAATTAAACCTTCTTTTATCCCGTCGAGTACTGCATTGTCAGCAGAAACTGTAAGGTCACTTTGAATCCATCTTAGTCAAAGTTGTCACTGTCATGGATTTGAAAATTGAAAGCCAAGTAAACCAGTCGTTCATCAGGCGTTCCCAACAACGTGGCATACAGCTTATAGCTTTACCAATCAAATTTAGTCTGTTGAAATCTACTGTCTAATTTCCAGCAGAGCAAGCACTTTACAAAAAAAAATTTGCTTGGAGTTGGATCGAAGCTATAATACTGCTGCAACAATTAACGAAACAACTGATATTAGCTTCATCTTCAATAATACCAATATTGCAAAACAATCCCCAGTAAACTGACTAATTAAAGAGCACCAAATTCTCTATAAATATACTTGCTAAGTAGCATAGGCAATAATGCATAGCATGCAGATACATTTTGCGGGGCGGAATGAACGAGAAGACATTAAATTCGCAACATAAAATCTGTTGAGACTCGCCTTGCTATATCAGTTAGTAGCGTACCGGCGGCCCGCACATCCAAGACCAAAGTTACCAAGTCTCTCAACAAATAGAAAGTTTTTAAAACAAGAAAAATCTGCGGGCAAGTATCTTTATTTTGTGTTAATACATGTGTATCTTTCTTTCCAGTCTGATGACCCGAGTTTTCTTATCAATGGAACATGCTGAAAATCTAGACCAAAGACAAAGTATTTTGAGAATTATACGATAAACACTAATAGCAGTTTTCGTTTTAAAACTTGGGCGATTTGCAGTGGTTATTTTAAACAAACGAATTTCCAAAGTAATCTTTAGTCTTAGGTTCTATATTAAAGAAACGAGAAACGTTTACAAAAAGAATATATATTAACAATGGTTGCTCAGTTTATACTATAGGTTACAAATAGATATAGCATATATGGATTTTCAGAAATAAGCACTAGCTCTTGTTTCAAACGTTTTGGCATTAATTTATTGTATAAATTTCATTTCAGTTAGAATAGTATTTAGAAAAAAGCGGTGCTGAGCTTATAGCTTGATTGTTTTGAATGGGGCTCTGTTTCATTAAGTTTTCTTACAAAAGATATATATTCTACAATAATAACATTAATAACAATTATTAATGTTATTATTGTAGTATATATATCTTTTGTAAGTAAACTTAATGAAACAAAGCCCCATTCAAAACAATCAAGCTAAGCTCAGCACCTTTTAAGCCCTAGCAAAATTGTACTGGTTCTTTCTTATTACAATACTGAAAAATGATAAATTTACCGGCTGAAAACATTCAACATAGTATTTGCATAAGATTAAAATAGCCATCTTGTTCTTATGTGAATTTTTAGATCAGACTTGAGTTTAGTTAAAACATGCATGTGTTCCCATTTGTCATAAGTTTTTCAAAACATATCAAAATGTACACTTTTTAAGAAAGAACCAGTACAATTTTGCTAGGGCTCAATGTTCTTATGTTTTTTTCTAGCAACTTCATCAAATTTGAAACGGAAGATGCCTTACTTTGTTCTTGACTGTCATATATCATTAAGTTCAGAAAATCAACTAACACCCTTAGTGCTGTTGTAGCCGTTTTACTCTGTTTATCTTGTGGATGGAGGCAGGCACTATTTTCAGGATCAGTTTAGTTTGTTAAAAAATAGCGTTTCGCGCAGCGCGTTGCTAAACAGAGAAACCAGAAACAAGAAACTATTGAACAGAGGTTAGAACCGATTAAAGTAAACATTTACAGTTGTCAAGTAATCAGAGACTGCAGTCGTCTGTAACTCGGAAAATGTCGGGAGATGTTAATTAACGAAACTTGCAACCTTTACGTGCCGAGTTTCATTAGCTTATTACGGCCCAGTACCTCCCCTTCCATCCTTTCTACTCTTCCAGCTTGTACAGCGCCAAAATTAAAACGCCCGGGTAAGATAGAGGTAAATCTAACCTCACCAAAATTTGAGAAGTCACGTTTTTTTGTTTTACTTGGAACAAGTTTGTCGATCTTTTATCGTTTACTAAAATATTACTTACGACTTGAAGTTGTAAGACGTGGCCACTAATATCGATAACTAACAACGTTGGCTCTTTTTAAATACTTTTTAATATGTTTCAGGAACGTTGGGACAATTACGTACCTCAAATACGAACTACATAAAGGGAAAGATAAAACGACGACAATAAATTAAGATTCAAAATGTTTCATGGTATAAAAATTACATTTTTTAGCCTTAAACAGGCGTTGATGTGTTGGTATAAAAGGTCACTAACATCTCTTACTTCCAGCCAAAACAGGTCACTGTGCCAATATTATATTCGTGTAATTTTTTTTTAATTAAATCATTTTTCCCTTCTTACGAGGTTAGTAAATGAATACCGACTTTTGCTTTCCGCTAATTTGTGTTGTTTTAGTATGCAGTCCGCGAGGTAGGTAAAATAAGTACTACGCAAACAAATCACCGACTTGGGTTGTATTTCCCGTATAATCAAGAACTGAAAATTTAGAAGGGGCTGAATCACTGGCCATTTCCGCAAAGGAGTTTTCTTATATTTTAAAGTATTCCAAAAATTCACAGATTCATTGCAATATTTTTGATAACTTCACTCTTTAACTTTAAGTTTCTTGTTTTCAAGGTACAACATAAAAGAAAAAGAAACAATGCATTACAAGGCAGTGATTGTTCTCCTGATTCTATTTTGCTTTGTTACCAGTGAAGGTAAGCTAACAATTGTAGTTCAAAAAGAACAACGGACAGATTACTGATCAAAAGCTACTACTCAGATACTGGTTGTTGTTTTTTTTACAAAGTTGAACATTTAGATACTAAAGGGGATTTTTACTTTTCCAAAAATATCAGCAGCGCTGAGTTCCGAGAAAAAGTTGGAGATTTCATCACAAAAGGCTAACAATTTTCTGGTGCCTCGTCGAAGAGTCAAGCGATGGTGGGTTTGGGGAAAAGTTCAAGAATCAAAGTGAGAAAATTTGGCTTTAATATGTTTTATTATTGCCTTGCTCTATCTTTCTTCTGCTCACTTGAGCAACAACGCAAATTCTAAGTTCTCACTTTCAACTGATTAATTCTTTCATTTTTCGTCAACGTACTAAGTGGCTTCAAAAGTATTCTATATTACCTTCGAATAGACTCAACTATACTGATAGTAGAGATTTAGTAAAAATGGACAGTTTTTATTTATAGTATATAATGTTGATCTGTATGTTTTCAGTTACCATCATACGCTTACATTGCTTTGTATTTTTCCATTACAATGTTACTTAAAACTAAAGAAAAACGAAAGTATGTACTCAAAAGACAAAAAACATGTCCTCGAGCTGGAAATCATCTGTGTCCAGCTGATTGTTCAATAACTGAACAGGCGCTGGCTGTGTTGTTAGTCAAGTGACTGACAAAAGTATATAAAAGCGGATGATGATGTTATATACACCCTTATCTCAAGCTTTACCAGTCACAACATGGGAGCATCAGATCTTGTTAGATAAATCCCAATTAATGTTCAAAGTTTTTCGTATAATTTTAGAAGAATAAGTCGTAAAACAAATTATTTAAGACATTCATGGGGCCATGCACACTTTAGCATTTATTATATTTGATTCAACGAAACAAAGAGTCACCTAGAAGTAAGTAATTGAATAACAAAGGAGGCCGAACTCAAAAAGCTCACTCGTCATGCGCCTGGATAGAAAATTACTTCAGCAGTTGTTTTACATAAGCGAGAGAACGGATAAGATTATATTGAATTTTCCTGTGCATCTCGAATGGTAAAGTTTTAGTGGGAGCCTTGTATTTATAAATTTTAAAGTTTTCATAGAAATCGAAATAATCAGTTTTAGTTTACACTCAACAAAGTCAATTAAGATGAAACTTTCAATCACATTTTAATGTGCCATGACTCCCCAAATACATTAAGTTTTTGACATATTAAATTTTGGTATTAGCCCATAAATTTCAAAAATGACCCATTGATTTTCAAGGAAACGGGCCATTGCCCCTGGGCTTTTCAGTCCTTCCCAGCCCCTGCAATCATAGTGGTATTCACTGTTACAATATGTACCGTAGAAGGTGTATATACTAACAAAAACACTGTATGCATTATATTAACTCTCCCGCAAGAACAAGTTAATTAAGAACCTTTCCGAAAATCCCTTTCTAAGGGGCAGACCATTTTTGACTAGGGTGTTGGAACGTTTTATCCATGCAAGAATTTCTTTTGTGCAGACAAAAATGCAGCGCAAAATACTTTTCTCCAATTTACAAATTTTATGAGGCACGCTCTTTGCAGAATTGTTTTCTTATTTGTCAGCTGTTCGATGTTTTTTCTTTCTTCTAGCGTCACAGGAATTTTTTTTAATATCTTCAAATTTTCCCTCCCCGTAAAACATCAAATGGCCCGTTTTTAAAAGTCCTAAAAGGAATGTTTAAATAAAATTGTAAGTAGTAACAAGTAAGTAGTAAAATTGTAACAAGATTGTAAGTATTGTTGTAACATTCATGCACCTTGCCATTTACAGCAATGAGCGAAACGATGCTCTCATTGGTAGAACTAAGGAAAGAAGACAAGAAGAAGTGAGAAGAGAAGAACCGAAAGAGATTTGAATGAATGTTGAACAGCGCACAGAGATCGTCACTGCCCATATTTGGGCAACAAACCATATTTAGATAAACTGTTGTATAAAATCAATTAACTCATCAAGGTTAATTTCAACCATAAGAAAAAGAGCACAAAATTGTTATTTAGTAAAATTTTTAAAAGATAGTATAAATAGTACACAAATTACATCTTTGTATTAATAAATTTTATGGGTGCGTTGATCTTAGAGTAATTTTTCAAAACAGTTTTCGTATTAAATCTTTTTTTCCTTAGAGCTTCTTGTTGGGACTGCGATGAATTTTATATTGGAAAGACTAAAAGACGGTTGCATGACAGAAAGAACAAACATTTTAGAGCTCTGATTAATCGTAATCATAAGTCGGCTCTTGCAGACCATATTACATCAACTGGTCACAATTTAAAGTGGGATCACTTTGAAATCTTGGCAAGAGGGCGATCTGACTATCACTGTAAAATAAAAGAGACATTGTATTTGTAATCAAGGCTTTTGAAACCGTCTCTAAATGAATATGTCAGCAGCGAAAAGCTGTTTCTTTATTAATTTTATAGTATAAATAGGCTACAAGTACAAGCACATGAAAATGTAAAGTGAAATCGAAAACTATAAAGATTACAAAACGTTCGGTACTTTTGAGGTTTTTGTTTTCACTTAAAACTACAGAAACCGGAAATAAACGTTGGCTCCATGTGCCATCTGACTCGTATATAAAGGATCTTTTTCAGATTTTTATGCCTAAAATGTTTGCATAATTAAGTATGTCCCAATACGGAAATTCTACCGCTTTTGCGCTGAAACTTTTTCCTTTAAATTAATTATTTTATTTTTCCAAAGGGTCTTGATATTAGAAACATGTCTTTTAAATGCGTTGTTGTCTTTGTTCAAATCATTTTATTGGCGCATCAAGACAAAACGGAAATAAAAGACTGCTTTTGAATATAGTAACTTTTCCCACCGGAGATGGAACAAAGGCAAATCAAGTCCCTATTTTCGGGCTGGAGAATCTTGGCAAGCAATGAGCTTGCTCAAAAAAGAACAACAGGATTTTGGCAATTTCCACATGTTTATTTCTGATGTGCCTTGCAATTCAGTTTTAAAAATACAAAATTTCGATCTTTGTTGGCCTCCGAGACAGAACCATTCACTTTTTTCTGTTTACAAATCGACAAGTCATAAAACAGAAAATTATGAAAAATAAAACTTTAAATAATTGTTTTGACTTCATTATTGCTAATGACAGAGGCAACATTCATTTAATTACTAATTAGCTTTGCAGAACATCGAAAGAATGAGAATTAAGGTT